>JAQFZQ010003231.1:0-11302 GCA_034696005.1 Glomeris marginata | reverse complement strand
AATATAAAATTACGCACTTGTAAATAATAAGATAATAAGTCTCGACGCCCTTTAGACCCCAGGCGCCCGTTATGTCTGGCACCCGTTCGGCGGCACCCATTATTCTCGCTGCCTGTAGGCGGCGCCGAAGTGACGGCACCCGTTCGGCGGCGCCCATTATTTTCGCTGCCTATAGGCGGCGCCGAATTGACGGCGCCCATTCGGTGGCGTCCAGAGTAGCGCCATCTATACGGGCAATATTCGAAATATAATTGCACATACTCCCGCCTTAAGCAGTGGTTTCTATTATTTTATTGCACCGGGTCCATATAGCAAGTGGGGACAACTTATTAAGTTATCCAGCTGTGATGTTTTTATATAATGGAGAAATTTGAAAAGCCGAGTAGTCGTTTGCCACCAGCAGCGAAAAAGCAATCATTAATCGCATGACATCGCATAAATTGATATTTCTTTGCGGTATGTCATGCATGCGTGTCACATGGTGATTATTTTGTAATGGTGGAAAAGTTTTAAAAACCGAAGACAATATTAAAGTTTTCCAAATTAATGCAACAGTTTACTATTAGTTGAATAAATTCCTGTAAATTCGCCAGCATTTCAAATATTGAAACAAAGTTTAACACGCTGATCCAAAGGTGCTTTACAACTTTCAAATTTGAACTGTACATGTGAATCGAAAGGTTAAGATGGCAATTAGAAACCCTTGAAGGTCACATGCAAGGTCACACGTTCTTTGGATAGCCAATACCTGCTTTCCTATTCAATCCCTATTAAAAAACGATTTAATGTTTACATATTTTCAGATATTTAAAAAAGACCAGACTTTTGCCGAACCCTGTATAATCTTTTAATTTAACCAGTGTCTGTAAACATGTTTTCAATTTCTGGTTGCATATCTCTGAGAAGGATTATTATCAAGTGTAGACAGTGTAGACAGTGTAGTCAATTGCATTCAAGTTGCTTGGTTTCCAAAAACTTGCTCTAAAAAATTGTGCACCGATGTAATCAAAACATAGTCTGGAAATATGACTCTAATCACATGACCCCAGTTGCCTAGCCTATAGCTTGTACTGATATATAGTGATACATAATACAGATATACAATATTAGTTGCAGTGCGACAATGTCCATGATGAAGGAAATGTCTCAGCCAACCAGGCTGTGGCATACTATAGTGTCTAGCTATAGCTACATTGCGTCATAGATGTGAACAAACTATAATTAAATTTTTCTAGGATTCTTTTTACAATTGCAATATACGAGGAAATACATATGTTTTGTGTCCATGATTGAATCCATATGGAGGGAGGATTGACACAATATTGTGTGAATTATATCGATTATTTTATAGCGTTGTCATGAACACGCAGTAAACGTCATTAAAATGTCTGTAATGGAATTTTTCCTACAAGATAAAATCTAGTTATTTGGCCATATGTTGTCACGGAAATAATCACAGAGATGAGAAGTATATAGAAATAGTTGCCGCCAAATGGATATTTGTATAATCTTCGTATTACATAAAGGGAAATGAGTGTTACATTTGCTAAAATGAAAATATGAATGGGTTATTAATTATTTATGCATGCAAACTTCAGCATAAACATATCTAGCTTTCATATCCTTTGTTTATATTTTGAAAACATGTGGACACCATTTTGTTATTTTTTTGTAACTTGTTGGCCAGTAACTGACCACATCATTCTCTCCATATTGTACACTTAATTTCATATATGTATTGTTCCTATGAAACCGCAATAGATGGAGTTAATTTAATTAGACAGTTGCATCATTCTGGCTTTGTATAATTGAACAGAGAATTTGTTAGCAAACATGTTTACACCCCTAGAGACATGTCCAAATATGACTTTCAACATTGTGTGAAATTAATTAAATTAAGGGCTAATTTTTGAACATCCTTGAAATTGCAAATTAACTTTTCATAAGAGTAGTTTAATCCTTAACCAAGGAGACAATTTCGAATTAATAAAGTTCTAAAAATTAGTAAAGGTGGAGAATTAATTTCAAACGGAACTACTGAAATAATACAGGCACAAATTGTTTTATTTTGTATGGATAAAATTTGATAGTCTCAGATAGGACTGAATTCCTCCAACTAGTATACATGTATTTAAATATTTCGGTGGTGTTTTCTTTTTCCCCCTTGAAATTACATTACACTTTTGGGTATTGTACGTACATTGTTTAATTCATAGATACAGTAAAATTTGCGAGAGAAAATTACATCAAAATTTCTGCTTCGGTGAACATCACCTCCTCCTCCTCCTTTTCAATGTTGAATGTTCCTGTTGTATGGTATAACCTTTTAGGTCTAATCAATAGCGGTGCATATTGTCTTTGCCACAGCTGCATATTTTCCATGAAATGTGGAAATCAAACCAACCGAATACAAATCTGCCCCGCATTTTTATTTAACCGTATGAAATGCAATTCGCCAAATTATCACGAAAGATGTTGTGCTTTTACACCTCAGAGCTTCATTCAGTATAATTGCGTTATGTGGTCTTTGATTTTGTCCTCTTTGAAATTAACATGGAATTTTGGCAAATAAATCCAAGCGAAATCAAATATTTGATGAAGCCAAATCTCATGGCGTCAATCGTCAAAATCTTATTTATATTTCAGGATTTTATATTTGTGTTGTGCTATTAACAGTTGGGTAGGCTTTTGGCATAATCAAATTAATAATGTAAAGTTAGTTGCATGACTTTGTGCTGAATGAAGAACTTAAAATCGTGGGCTGGTTTATAGCGCGACACGAATCATTCAGTCCGCAAGATGCCAATATCTGAGTTAGACTGTAATTTCAAATTCATTTTATAATTAAATACAGTTGCCCACATGATAGTTTTACAACTACAAATAATTACTGGGTTTATTTGGAGGGAGACACAGGTTATAATGAACATTATATGCATTTATTTTGATATGTACACATGTATCGGCTATTAAACACCTGCTTCGTTATTTCTTTTGCTTGAAAGGCATTCTCATTATTTATAAGGTGCCATCCGTTTCGGTCATGACAATTTTTAAGGGTCCTTGTACTACAGATTTGTATGCTGAATATTAGAAACGTGCTCGGAGCGCGTTTATGCGCAACACGCTTCGATTCGTATTGTACGTCGTATAAGCGAGTTTTATGTTCGCAATTCACGTAATCGATCGTCATGAGCTTATTTATACAGTAAAAGCACGATAAAATGTACGCCCAAGTCGTGTGTAGGCAATGAGCTGTATTTACCAGGAGAGGCAAGCGCTGGGTGAGACTGCGATATACAGGCGTTGCTATAGTTAGGCTCCTCCCTAACGCGGCCATTTTCGAGCAGGTGCTGAGCAGATCAAGCGATTCTCATTGTTCCTATCAAGGCTAGTATAAGAAAGGCTAATAAGAGACTATGGGGTCATGTGATAGCAGGTGTACCTCACACTATAGATGGCAGTGTGTTGGAAGTTGTGAAACCAATGAACTCATTGGTGGAACCCTGCGGTTGAGATTCCAACCAATCATGAGTTCCTTGTTCCAAAGCGTTCCAAAGCACTGCCATCTAGTGAGGTACACCAGGTTGCTATCACATGACCCCATGACGTCATATTCTCTTAGCCTTGTTCCTATGTGTGTGTGTGTGCTGGAGCGCAATGCTCCAAATGCACCAAAATGGCGTCCAAGTTTAAGACGACCATCCTCTTACCAAGTGCTCTATTAGAAACGGACCAGTTGGTCTGAGCTGAGCATCAATTTATCCTGCGATACTACACTTGCCTCTCCCATTAATAAATACAGCTCATTTATGTTCTTATGATATGATTGCAGACGCCATTTTAGAGCAACCTAAAATTATTTCCTTCACTTTGCACCTGATTTGCAAACATCACAGAATGTCTTGAATGGTTTTGTACTTTTTTCCAACTATGTATAAAAGCTACCATAAGGAACATTTTCTTTCCGGTGACGGGTTCATGGGACTTCCTTGCGAACATTTGTAAGCTTGTGAGAAATCATCCGAATTCGATAAAGTTCCTATGACTCTGCGCAAAAAGAAAACGGCAAAATGTCAAAATCCAATAATTCTGGTTGATATCGACCATATGATCTGCCATTTTTTTTTCTTGACGTACCGGAATCTGCCGGGACTGTGAGGCTCTTGACGAATTTTGGCTGCGGCCGACTCCGGGGTTGAATGTGAACACCACACTTGGGCAAAATTTAAGAAAAACAGCTGATTTTGAGTCAGATTTAATCCAGGAAGTAATGGCTCTGGTTCATTTTTCTCAGCCCATTTTCGATAAGCCTTCATGAAAACAGAAAAAAATTTGTTATTTTCCTGGTTCTTTGTTATCTGATAGACCTATACTGTATATTGGAAATCCAGCAATTTTTTTGCATTACAACAGTTTAAATTTCACTTACCCTGAATGCATGTTTGATCCCTCCATTATCTGCTATATTTTCTCCTTGAGTAATGATGCCATTAACCTTACACAAAGAAACAACATTAGCTTGTTTTTTCCATGCAGAATATGTGGCAATATGCCCAATATTTTTGCCAAATATCTTAATTTATGCTGTCTATAATTAATTTTAATGGACAGCATTCAATTTTTTTTATATTATTGAAACATGAATATTAATTCGAAATTACTTTTAATAAGGAAATGTTAGTTAATTGAATCTTTAAATTCTAAGCGGTGCTTGGCCGGATAAAAATGTTTGGTGCTATATTGCCTCACAATATTTGCTTAAAATTTGAGGATTACATTTAATCCTAACATGGGGTCTGTATATGAGCTGTATTGATCAATGAAACATTGGGCCTTTCTGTGGAACCAATTGATTGCAGATTCGCTCCACCAAAGTCTCAAATTGCCATCGATGTCGTATTGTCTTCCTGAAGATTTAATCTAATTAGTGGAACACTTTAAAAACACAAAGGAAAAAGTAAAGCAAATGCGTTTAAAGTGGAAAACACTTGCATGAATTGGTTCAACAAAAACCAATTGGATAATTAATTAGAAATTTCATTGTCAACTTAATGAAAATTACTTGAAGCATTTGCTTAACTTAACCATTGCTTTTCCAAGACTGTACCTCTGTCATCAAAAGCATGGATGATTTCATGGCCAATTACGACTCCAATGCCTCCATAATTCATTGATCTGACCATTATAATTGGATAAAAGTTTATTAGAGTTTATTCACATTAAAAATAATATCAAATACCAAGTAAAGTTCATATTCGTGATTACTTTGGGTTTTCACTGTGATAAAATGGCGGCCTCAGAATGCCAGCTGGTAATACTACCAAATGTAATGAATATGCAGTTAATTCAATGAAATGTAATTATTATACACTAGGTCAATATGATGAATTTTTTAACTTACAGATTTGATTTTTGGACTTGCTGTAAAATGCATTGGCTATAACTGGTGCTGTACTCCACCTTAAATAAATCAATTGCTTCCTTAAATAATACAGTTGCATGAAACCTCGTTATAGCAGAATAGAAATATACTGACAGAGTTTTGTTTACTGGTTGTCTTAGTTGCTCTTGTTCCCATTTTGCAAGGTGGCGCAATTTTTGCAGAACATTTTCAAAATACGTGGTTGGGTTGAAATCCATCTGATGATATTTTCCCATATTTTCAGCACAACATGTATACATTGTAATTTATCATTTTGCTCGGCTCTACTCACTCCTTCGTAGTCTTTGTCCAGTTCTTCCTTATCCATAATGTACTCCGGATATCCTATCTTCTTATCGATCATGCTAGCTTTTGCAATAGCCACTGCTTTGGTCTCTCCGTCCATCCACTCCAGGCCACCGAGCAGGTCCACAAAAGCATTTTGAATAGACTCAATCATCTCTTCCGTCTGTCATTTGTCATTCAGCATGTCGTATAAACCAAGCAAACAAAGAAGACTAATTTATAGTAGCTCCCAAACATGTAGAACAACATCGATATTGAAAACTATGAATGAAAGCAGCGATTTGAATGAGTGAGCTTTTGATTAATATGTTATGAAGGGGGAAACAAAGTTGCAAGGCATTCAATTCAAGATATGGGCGGGGCTGAAATTCAAAATTTGCATACGAGATGGATAAATTAATATTGGGGATGTGGGAGGGTTTTTTACTAATCAGTAATGTCAACATCATGTGCATAACTAATATTTTCCTCTTTTAATATCCGAACTTGTATAGAAAAAAAAACTAATGCTGCTGTGGTATTGGAGCTACTAATACGTGGAATCGTAGTTGGTTTGTGTAGTCAACAGTAACGACTTCATTACTGGGTGGTGGATGAGTGGAATGGGTTTCCAATTGAGGTGGAGGAAAGGGGTATACGGTAGGAGTTTTCAGGAGCAAACCGAGTTTTTATTACTATATGAATTACTATTCTGAATTGGAAACAAAAACTCACATCTTTCTTGCCGTATTTACTGAAGCTTGTGTTAACAAACAAGGCCCCTGCTGCCATTCCCATGACTGCATTGACATAATCAGTGCATGTCTTCCAACGCTCTGGTTCCTTCTGGCGTCCATAGAGCACCTGGTAGAGATCCTGTTTTTTCTGTGTGAACCTCCGATCCAAACTGTTTACTCGGTTGTTGATGAATCGCCACATCAAGTAGTTAGCCACTACTCTGAGTGTACAAACAAGTGCAAATGCTTGTTTAGTTAGTATCATGGTTTTAACTAGGAATGATTAGAGTGTACTATGTCCAAAATGTGGTGATCACCGTTTTGGTGTCTCGTCCAGAAGACGGCCAAGGTTCTCCAGGAACGGCATGCCGAGCACAGTGATCTCCTCGGAGTTGTTCATTTCATTAGGAGAGAAAGTTGAAAAATAGGTGTTCCAATTAATCTAGGCAGGAAAAAATGGAATTAATGATTAGATCCATAATTGAAATTTTGGGAAGTTCTAGATTACATTTTTATATACCTGGGGGATAATTTCTTGCAATTCTCCCAAGGTGATCTTGTTGTGGGTTTGGTTTCTCCTTTTCTCCCTTGGTTCCGTGAGCTATTCACTCAAAATCAGGCATCATGAATTAACCAAAGTTTGGATAGACTTTAAGAATGTTATTGCAATTGAAATTACATTGGCAACACGTTTCTCAAACTCGATGATATCACTGAGATCAGCAGCACTTGATTCTTGCATTTGCTCTTCTCCGAGGAGCATGGTCACTTCGATCATGAACTTGAAGTATGCTGAGATGGCTTTATTCTCTCCTTGGATATAGTAGTCGCGATTATGAAGGGCCAGAGTTGGTTGATCTATCTGAAATTGGGGGATTTGAGTTCAATTTCAAGGCAGTGGCTGGGAATCATGTTGTTTTTTGATTACTTGGATGGTGTTGATAGAGGAGTTGTGCGAGTCAGCGGCAATCCACTCGGACACCATGATGTCGTTGTTGTACGCTTTGAGCTTGCCCATCAGTTCACTGACGTCGAAATTACTTTCATTCCATGAAGCATCTAACACTGGCCACCCTCCCAATTCTCGTATCAGTGTAAGAAGGGGCTCGGCTCCGCGCTGCTCGATGATGGCTGCCAAGCCGCAAAACAATATGCAGATTATAAAATGTCACTTAAATATTGTTTCATTGTAATGTCTAATGTTAAACAATGATTTATACCCTCTACTTTTACTGTTGTTCAGTTAATTAACTGCAATGTAAAGTCTTGCCTCCACCACGCGTGACTACCCAAGCATGCTATTCGATAATGCAGCGCAGCGAAAGGAAAATGACTGATAACTATAGGGCAGAAAGGGGTAGTGAGTGACCTATGACAATTTGCATTGTTAGTATACATTATAAATGAAAAACCATTTGCATTTAATTTCCTGTTACAAAAGTTTTGGGTGAGGTTTTCGAATAAGTGACATGTTTCTTGAACAACCCGTTTAAAAATGTCTACTGGTCTGAATTGACAGAACTGACCAATTTCACGTGCCTTTCCATTGGCTGAAATACAAATGAAAAATGGCGTCCTTGTTGTGGATATCTAGGCAACAGCCACTAAGGTTGCATGATTTTCCTCATCCCGGCTTCCATATTGGCAATTGGAAGAGCTTGATTAAATCGGTCAATTAATGTTTCTATTTAATCCATATTTCATGTTAATTTGTATGTAGTAGGCCTACTAAGCTTATTTATTGTAATGGACAATGTAAAAGTTTGATAGACCAACTAGATATATATATATATGTGCATTGCAGTGCTGCCCACTTTAGCCTAGCCCGTTTAGTACAGCCTTAATTCAACTGATCTACATTTTTGCCAGGTCAAGTGAAATATAAGGTTAAACAAGTTTGAAGTTAACATTGAAATGTTGCTGCTCCGTATATTATTATATGATTAAAACTTTAGGAAGGTTGCGATTCGGTTCACGGACCGTAACGCGACATTGATTAACATGCAATTGTGGTGGCGTTAATTTGGTGTGTCTTACGCGTGACTGAACGAAAGTGTTTGCCGCATGTGTAGGTAGGTGTGTGTATGTGTGGGTGGGTGGTGTGGAATTGGACGTTGACTGCTAGGCAATTTAGGCCAGTGGGCGAAGATAATGGTGGGCTTCTCGGCGTTGCTTCAACGATCTTGGGCCGAGGTGTTTTGCGGGGAAGCCGAGCCAATGGCTCATTTAGGGCAATGATTTTGGCCATTTTCCACTCGTAGGACATCCCCAGAGGCTCGTGCGGTTTGACGATTATTACGAAAGACATTGTGGTCGGTTCTCAGTGCAGATTTAATCGCGTAATTGCGAGAACGTACTTTCGTTCATGCACGACTCGAAGAGCAGCTTGGCGTTGCGAGTCGAGTTGCTGTCCTCCTCCTCCATGACCGGCCTACTAAGCACATCTGAAATAACAAGTGCCAAATTGAGCCTGCTTAAAAAGCACTCGTACCAATTACACATAACACGTTGCAGTTATTTGATTGCCTTTGAGCACGAGTTGCAAGTCATCCCTCACTTTGCTGAACGTGTCGTACGATGATTTGTCTTCGGGTATGGGGTAATTCTTGGCCCATTTCCCACAAGCGTATTGGTAGAAATCGATGCAGGGTTCGGTGGAAGTGTCCATATTTGACAAGATGGATGCAGCTAAAGTGAGGAATTTTGTAATTAATAAGAGTGTGACACGCGTGATGCGGGGTACCCATCGCGGCAACTATAGAGTTCACGCAATTTCAATTTTCTCTAATTCCATGGATCCCATAATCAGATGCGTTATGCATGACATCATAGTTAAAGAAGCATTATGGGTGCTAATTGTACTTTGTCCAAGCATAAGAATGTTTGTATCGTTAATGGAAACCTCCAGGAGAAGCGCTCCGAATGACTTCTATACGTCCCGCATTTGGAAACAGATTTCTTACATTGGGACAGAGATTGTCGGAATAAGAACATGGGCAATTTACATTTGTAAATAACAAGTTGCCCTCCCCACTTGAAAAATGTCCGCCATATTGAAGGATAAGTTCCTAGATTACCTTATTCAAAAGATGTAACCTTGCGCGTAATACATTGCGTTAATAACAAATCTTCCATATTGAATTTCGTTTTCATTTTAATAGCAGTGCTTATAAAATGGATATTAAGTGTAATTTCAACATAAGAATGCCCAAAGACTGTCAGTGAATTAGCTGTAATGTAGTTATAGCAGTTTTTCGTGTAAACCGCGCACGTAACTCTTGTATTACCGGTAACATTCATATTTTGTCCCAGTGTAAGAAACTGTAGACAAACAGAAAATGTGAAGCCTTGGGAGGCATGAAACAAATAATTCATTCAGTGAAAACAAAGGGAACTGTCTGAAAAGTTGCTGGGTACCCTGATTTGTTACGGTAACAGTAATGAGATGCGTACCCGTGACCACGCAATGCTGGCTTAGGCATACTTTGTTCCCTGAGGAGTCAATGGCGTATTGCACATCTTGATGAACCTTTCCTGCTGGCACTTAACCACAAAATATAAATGGCATGTCTTTAAGGATTACAAGAAGGCAGTGGTGAAACTGTAAACGGTGTTGTGCGGGGAAACCAGAAGTGACTGACTGCCCCTATAGCGTACCTCGGATAATGGGTTGATTAGGCCTGCTGATGGCCCATAAAATCGTCACCAAGCTGCATCCAGTAATGATGATCCCGATCGTTATTCCCAAACCCACCACCAACAGATTTCGGTGTTTCAACGGCGAACTGATGAGCAAAAGTTCACGTTATACATTAGAGCGATACGCGTTGCGAACCGCGCTGCACTTGTCTCCTCCAATTAGCCAACTAACCAATCAAACGAGAAAATCATTAAATGAAAACCGACTTCAATGGCGATTAATTTAATTTTCCCTTGTTTTTATCACAGGTTGAAACCTGGTTTTCAATCAACCTAAATGTTACCTTTCACCGCAGTTAGAGCATCGCCTTTAATAAAGTTTCACTATGAAGTTATTGTGGGGGACGTTTGTATATCGACTTTCCAGCGTTATTAAAATTAATGTGCTGTTGCCAATCACCTTGGAAACCTGGAAGTCTTCAGGGAACCAATTTTTTTACATGCATGAATTGGAAAAGTCATGAAACATTTGTGGAGATCAAAATATACAAACAAATACAAATAAATATTCAAGTTTGTAGTTTTTTTGCAATTTAAAGGATTTTACAATGCAAAGTTGGACATTGTCTTGCTAAAGCGATTGAGTAGGCGTGGCTTCCTTTGCTAGCGGCGTCCTTTGACAGAAAGTCGTCAGCCAATAGGGAGCAAGGAAACAATTGCATATTCATACTATACTTAAAAACATTTTAATAGCTCTTTAATAACACAGGGTGGTGATCGACCGGGAAAACCTTGAAAACCTGGAAATAGCCTGGAAATTTATGAACCTTGAAATAACCGGGAAATAGCCTGGAATTCTACAAGAAACCAGGATTTTAGGCTGCACGATGTGAGGATTTGGCGATTCTGCAGAATCACATTGTCACTCACCAGTTTGCAAACTTGTGGACTGGACTGCCAATGTACTGTATAAAAACAAATAGAAACTTCGCGATTCGATAGCGACATATGACGTCACTCGTGGATACTATTTAATTTATTAACTTTTTGAATAAATTTCTGCTGACAATTACATCTTATCACTAGTGATTCCATCCATAGTCACTCTATTGTGATAAAGCTTAGCATAAAAATATATATTTAAGGCAATATCCTTCCTCTTTGTGTAAACTTTTTCCTGCCAACAGATAGTGATAGTGTGCCCCATGCTTTTGAA
>JAQFZQ010003230.1:0-11308 GCA_034696005.1 Glomeris marginata | reverse complement strand
ATTGCTTTTGGGAGGCGGAAATTGGGGGTGGGAGCCAAGTTGCGCTACCTAGTACAGTATACTATCTAACTACCTTGTTCACTTGATTTGTAACCAGTGTCAGTGACACATGTATTTTGTTGATAATCTCGATTATCAACAAAACTTAAATTTCCACATGAAGTGAAGTTATTAATGTTGTTTCTTCTTCAAGGTTTGGCCAAAACTGACGAATTTGTCCTTGCCAAAAATGTAAAAGTAGCTGATAAATTTGACAAAATAGTTTTTAAATATAAACTACTTGGAAATTGTAATGATCTCAGCCATTACTTCATTACTAAGAATGGGGACAACAATTTTGATTAGTTTGTAATAGGAAATGCTTGATATAAATTGGGTGAAGCGTGTTGAGAATGTGGTGAAGCAATTGCAGAACTGGGATTAAGTTACGAACAGTAAGTTAATTTTTAAAAGTGAACTGTATAAGTTTTTGGTCGACATAAAACCAAATCGTAAAAAAATACACCTTAAATTAGTTGCATTGTTGTAAAATGTGAGCAAATTTGGTGCATTATCTTCGCTCAGAACGATTTTTAGCGTTTAAATCGGGGGAATACGGTGGGGAGTATGAACGCCAAAACCTATAGTGAAAGTGTCGTAGTGATTGCAGTATATGGGGTGCCAAAAGCGCCGTAAGTCTCGGTAGAAGTGGAATACAGGCAACATGGAGACTTACGAGACATCAAAGCTGCTAATTTAATGTGTGATTTTTTACGATTTGATCGGATGTCGACCAAAAACTTATTCAGTTCACCTTTAAGTAAAAAGCGACTTAATCACTCAGGCAGAAAGTACAGACATGAAATGTTGTTTGGCAAGGAACCTCTCTGTGTATAAAATACAGCAAATGACCACATAACGTAGAACAATTATTAGAAGAGGTTAATTTACATTGCCCTTAACTCTGTACAATTTTTAATTCTTGCTACGAGTCGCTTTTTATGTTAGTACCCTTCCCATTTTCTACCTCTTTTAACCTATCTTTCACCTGGCCAATAATCCTCCTTCCCTTCCCTGTCTCCTCCAAAATGTCAATCAGTACTCCCTTCTTATGCACTCTCCTCTTACATTTCTCCAGTATATGATGCATCGATTCTTCTCCCACCCCACATAGCCTACAAACCTTTTCTTCCATTGGTCTCCAATACTCCGACGCCCTCCATAACGACCCCATTCTTCCCTCAGCTAACAATCTTATTCCCTCTATACCCCGGATAGAATTTTGACTGCTGAATTTTCTCCACCGCTTTTGTATGTAATAATGTAATATTCGCCTTGTCAGTTCCTCTTTCACACCATATCCTAGCTGCTCTAATATACATATCTCCATCTCTGTCATCCCTATCTCCATTAACCCTCCTCGCTTCTATCTTCTCCACCTCGTCTCCACTGCTCCCCTCTGTAGTGATCTTTTCTTCTGTGCAAGCATCCCTTTACCCATCTTGCCTCTGGTAACTACAATTATTTTTTTGATGTGTTGGTTGAAATAGATAATTATTAACAGTGGAGTGTAACTGCCCTATTCTAAAAGAAAAATGATCTGCTAGAGTCTGATTACCACAAGAACTAGAATGATAGAGTTAGACAACAGCTTTTCAACTTTTGTTTAGTGAAACCCAACAGGAGAAATTTATGTTGAAAGTTTGCCAAGTACCTCTCAATATTTTTCAAAAGCAAATTAAACTTTGATGTTAAACTGAAAGCATTAAACTGTTAAGCATCTAGAAAAGATATATTGACACAATTGCCGATTTCATAATAAAATTTAATGTAATTGGTGTTTACAAACATATGCTTTACTAATTTTAAAATCTTATACAAGATCCTTTATGCTGTTAGAAAAATGTATATCTGTGCTTCAAATGGAAAACTGTAGCATAAAAAACATTGCAATTTATTATTTTTTGTTGTCTCCACAAAATTATTCAATTATCAATTACTATTATATTACGAGGTTTAAAATGTAATATCACATTTTGTAATTAGAAATATGCATCAATTGCAACAGTGCACATAAAAATGCACAAACTGCACATATTGGTTATTCATTCGACCATGGAAATATATAATGTAAATTGTCATTTTACATAATAGGGAAACACTATTTTACTACCAAATTAAGTGAGCATGATTAAGTAATTGAAATAAGCAGAATACACATTTCTGTGGTAAGTGGAGACACCTAGCGGCAATACTAGTCAAATTACGGCTACACTCTTTCCTGTTTAAAACGAAGGAAGCTGGTAACAGCCAAAATTAAAGGTAGAACTGTTGGCATAATTGAACATTTTATTTCCACTATTATTTAAGCACAGTAAGAAGTTGATATTGTGCATTTTAATGAAATTACAGTAATATAGAGATTGTTCTTCGTAGTGAATAAAATTGAATACATATAGTAATTGGAAATAAGCTATTTAGAGTAAATATAATTAAAGAACCATTAAGGTGATGACAGTCTCTTGATTAACAGTTCCAAGCCGAGCAACAACAACCCGGCAATTACTCCAAATACACAGATAGCAAATGTGAGCCAAGTTGATAAGAATGTAATTGGCGTCGGTAAAACAAGTTCAACTTTGTCAAGCTTTTTTAGATGAAGTTCTTTTAGAGCTTGTATAATTCCAGCTTCACGTAATTTAAGAACTCTGAAAAATAACCTTCTCATGTTTTTTGTTTGTTTGGCAATTAACCTGGTTGTCACTCAAATACAATACTAGAAACTTACATTTTTGCAAAGGTACCAGCGTACTGGAAACCCTGCCCAACCATAAAGCTGGATGGCATGTATAATAATGGTTTGCTGAACCGCTGTATATGTGGAATGTCTTTAAAATGCAATTGGCCAGTAGTTGTTGTCATTACTACAAGCCACGATCCGTTTTTAACCATTTCAAGGTGACTTGTATTTTTGAAAACATACATTAAAGATCCTACACACTTCGATCTGTTGAGGTCACGCAAATAATACTGAAATATACATGGTGCCCATAAATGATGTATGTATACCCATTCAGATAATTTTAACTTTTAACTTTAAAATTTTAACTTTAGAATATCAATGTAGGAAGAAACGGTGTGCTGCACAGTAGTCTGCAACACTGAAAGTTTTGAGGCTAACAGAATGCAATTGTGCCATATCAGAACAAAGTACGGTAAACAAGCCACTAATGAAACTAAGTTTTTTGGGTACTAAATTTACATATCAATCGTTCATACCATCAAATGTTACTTTCTACAGCAGCTACCTTTCCCCGCACTATCGCTACCGCTACCGAGCATGCATGAAAAAGTTGAATTGGGTGGGGTGGGTAGTCCATTGCCACGAGCGCCATCACTACGGCAACAATAATACAAAATGGATGTGCCCTGTTAACAGAAAACGGGCCCCGCTTTGATGACTTGTATCGAAATTGTCGCGCATCTGGCCTAATAACGTACGGAAAAATGCCGATGGATTGAAATATGCCGCGAGAAGGTTTGTAATTTTTTTAGCAGTCTACAATGTGGGGAAGTTAGGTTAAAACGTGTTGAAAGAAGTCCATGGACCAATGTTTGTGCACAAGTCTACTGTGCGTTCCACGAGTGATGGCAGTCAAGAGGGCACCGCCTCCGACCTGACTACTGGTTTTTGGGGGGTTTGGGTACTTGAGGTTTGCAGGTGCATGACGAAGCATGACGTCACTGGGTAAAGGTGAACATGCGTCTGCAAGCCTAAATCAAATATCCAAACCCCCCAAAAACCAGTAGTCAGGCCGGGGGCCCTCTCTACCGCCATCACTTGTGGAACGCACAGTAGAAATACATAGTAAAAACCACCAACAGTGTGCATAAAGAGAAGAGCAGTGGGCGCCCTAGACTAATGAAGAGAGAGTTGCTGCAATCCAAAGTATACTTTCCATAGAAATCCTGGGCAATTGCACAAAAATGCTTGCCACTAATTCAAATTCGAACGTCCTGATAACATAATGGCTGCCGCAGCAGTTGTGAAATCATGTGATTAATCCCAATAGCATAATGTAGCAATGAACTTACATGTTAATTTGCTGTGTAGTTTACATAAAAATTATGAGACCTGTTACTTACACGGTGGAATAGAGGGCATTTGAACAACCAAAGTTAATAGAATCAAAAGATTTTGTTAACACATTTTCTGAATGAAAGACATTCTGTAACCTAACCACCTGTGTAACTTGAACGTTGACCACTGTATACACTACTATACTGTATCTCAGCCCAAGGTAGATGAAATTAGCCGCAATGCATGCTCAGCTGAAAGAATAGTGCCATGCATTCGTGTTCCAAAAAATGCTGGAAGCTGTTCAAAAAGTTTGTTTTATGTTTGGCACTTAAAATCGGTAATAAAAGTATGTTTATTGCGACAGGCAATTGGAGCTAACTTGGACTGAGACGTAGTGCAGTATACTACAACTCCTGGCAAAAACGTTTCGGTCAAGCACTATTCCACGGGAAATCTGTGCTTTGACAAGTTATTTATAATAGAAAACGTTTTCTGATTGAAAAAACAATGGGGAACATTCAGATTGATTGAAGGTTGCCATTGGCGTGCCCGAAGGATCGGTTTCTAGTTTATCTTGATGACCTACAGGATGATATCCTGTCCACTCTCAGTAAGTTTGCAGATGATACAAAGTTAGCATGTGTAGCATATTCCATATAGAGCAAAGCAAGGAATTTCAAAAGATCTGGACAGGTTAAGGGTTTGGGCTCCAATGTGTGATATGCTGTTCAATATTGATTAGTGTAAAGTGAAGCATGTTGATGCCAAAAACTTTAGAGTGGAGGGTTTTAAGAATAAACTGTACGAGTTTTTCTAATGTGTGGGATAGGTTTAGGTACTGTAAAAGAGGTAATGTCTCGCGCGACTTTATTTTCGCGCACTTTTGACCTTCCGCTAAAATTAAAACCTCGCTAAAGTTTAGAAAGGTCAAAAGTTAATGGAATTTGGACACAAATGCATCCTTGCCCTCGAAAATAAAAGCACCAGGAAACGTGTCAATTACCCATTCCGCGAAAATTTGGCTGCGTGCCAATTACCACTTTTACAGTATATCATGACAAGGGCAACCTAATTGGGCAAAGAGCCTGTTGTTTCTCGACATACTGTATTGTAATGCATAACTCGTGGTGACTACTACAGTAGACAGTGCCCTACATTGCTTTTGCATGTATTTTTTGATTCGTTGACACATGATTCACTGTATTTTGAAGCACATTATTAAAATGTACTACACATCTACAGTGGGGCCACCGAAAGAAGACAGATGCTTGGGGCACTAGCTGGGGCAGAGGGAGGAATGGTCCAAATGGAGGGGGATGACGTCATCCACTGACAGGGAGTTTTCTAGCACCCAGGTGCAAGCCAAACACCACCCCCCTCTCCATTTGCACCATTCCTCCCCTCTGCCTGAGCTAGTGCCCCAGGAGTCTGTCTTCTTTCAGTGGCCCTACAGTAATAAGGCGATCATCACTTACAAAATCGTTCAGCACGGTAACTGCTTCCCTTGCATATGCTTCTTGAAACGAGTTGGAAACACAAGCATGCTTCAGGTCATGAAATGGTAAACTTCTTCTATCATCTAATATTCTTACTGAAAAGATAATTAGGTAAACGTTCAATGCAAAAAAGAAAAGCACGTTCAGTGAAACAAGAAACCATCTTGACGACAAATTTGGGCCTCTCTGCCAATCCACTGAAAATGCAATTAATTAGTAATATTAACACTACTGTATTTCCCGATAAATTCGGGTTGAATACAAATATAAACAATACTTTGAAATGCTACTAGGCTGTCGAAGAACACAATCCTCCACAGGGCAGCTTTCGACTTAGTCTTCACCCGTGGATGATTCTTAATGGATGGGCTTGCATCGAAAGACAAGAAAAAGCATAGATTGCATATGCAAAATATTGCCAAAATCAATATCCACACTTTCAATCGGAATATGGTCAGAAGTGTTTCTGCTTTGATTGGGAATTCAAACATTGCAGCAAATAATGACATGCCATCGTTCAAGAGAGGTGGTAGGTAATCTTCATTCCCTATTTTCGAAAGCATAAAGTTGCTAATTTGGATATCTCCTTGCTGTGCAAATTAATAAAAATTAATATAGTCCGATTCATGAAATATACGAAATACATTCTGCATACTTACCCCCAAAAGCAACCGCACAATACTGTCATTTTTATTCATGGAGCAATTGTAGATGACTGATCTGAAATATGCAAATATGCAATTTTATTGTCCAAAATCGTCCCAAATCATCACATGTATACCAGTATTAATACATTAACTACAGACAAAGGAAGTCATTCAAATGCAATCGTCAAATTTTAACCAAACTTTACATGAACATAGGGGTTACCGTCAGTATGAAAAATCAGTGATTTTGATTTTGCAAAATCCCGAGTTCAGTTTATAATTTGGGAAAATAACGCACCGGTGCAAGTGCGCATGGTGCCCGGAGCTATATTCTGTGTGTTTCATGAGTGATGGCGGTCGAGAGGGCCCTGCCCTTGACCTGACTTCTGGTTTTTGGGTGGTTTGGGTGTTTGATGGAGGCTTGCAGACGCATGTTCACCCTTACCCATGACCTCAAGCCTCAAATACCCAACCCCACCCCCCCAAAAAAAAAAAAAAAAAAAACAGTAGTCAGGTTGGGGACGGGGCCCTCTCGAATGCCATCATTCCAGGAACGCAGTAATGTGCTAGAGGCGCAATCACTTGACCTCAGCAAGGCGCTATATTGGTGAGGTCGATTTGCTGCTCTGCCTGCCATTTACAAGGGTTTGTTAGAAAAATTCACCAGTGGCATACAGGAAGTGATCATGTGTCTTGAGGAGATGGCAGGATCCGTCCAAGCAATAGGACTGGTTGCTCCTTAAACCACAAGGTCACTGTAACCATGACGTCTCTATTGGGGTTAAATAGTTGCCATTTAGAACATCTTCTTAAGTAGTATGATCAATTCCTGAATGCCAACGGTGAATTTTTCTAACAAACCCTTGTACATGGAACTTCCTCATTTATTGCTTTAATAACTAGCCCAAACATACTTATGCATGTTTTAATTCCTCCAAATAAAAAATGTTTCTACATCTCATTTGAATGGTCTAATAATATAAGTCTTACTAACCAGCTAATAATCTTATTTCCAGGGCAAAACAAAAGTATACGTACTACATTTGAATAACTTCCCTTATTAGTATAATGTTTCAATATACAGGGTGTTGATGTGTATGTGTTCAAAGTTGTAGAGTGTGTAGGGTGGGACATTTGGGATTTGTGTTGCCAATAAACCCGTTGTTGGAAATGCCCCCTAAGGCACTACAGATCGAATAACTGAGTTAGGCATGTTCCATGTTTTTAATTCAAATAGTCAGCAGTAATGGACCCAAATGTGAATACAAACTGCACTCAAACCACGTACGTGTAGCAGTCAGTGTAATACTGAACAGCGAACAGTACAGGAGCTGTTCAAAGCTACAGTCCCCCATGTTTGACACACACAGTGCACCGAAGAAACGTGTTTCTGATTGTCCTAGCAAAGATGCTTGGAGTAGTCTGGATGTGTTCGGATGTGGCACTGATTCTGGCAACCAGATCATTCTCGGACTCCACAGGAGTTTCACAGATAAGGCTCTTCATGTGCCCCCACAGGAAGTAATCCAATGGAGTGAAATTAGGTGACCGTGGAGGGCAAGCGATTGGACCCCGGCGGTCAATTGAACGTCCTGCTAAGGGTTCCATCAAGTATTCCCGGACAGCTAATGAAAAGTGGGGTGGTGCCTCATCATGTCGGAACCACATATGTTGCCGAAAATTCAGAGGAACATACCATAACAAACCTGGCAACACGTTCCTCAAAAAGGTGCAGCACATGTGGCCGGTTAGACGTTGGGGCAACATGTATGGCCCTATCAACCGGAAAGCTACTATTCTGGCCCACATGTTAACTGAGAACCGTTCCTGATAACCTCTGGATACTGTCGCATGCGGAGTTTCCTCAGTCCATACATGCCTGTCTCGAGAGTTACAGATGTCTTGTCTGGTAAAGGCAGCCTCATCAGTGAACAACACAAACCGTAGACAGTGAGGCTCGTCTGCACGGCGGTGAAGAAACGACAAAAGTCAACACAAGTCGCAAAATCATGAGGACCCAAGGCCTGCACCCGAAGTACCTTCCACCTGGTTACATGATTTGCACCCACAGTATGCGTGATTGCTCGGGTACTTGCACATGGGTGATAATCAAAACATTCAAACACATCATCTTCAAATTCAGGAGTTCACACGGTCCTGTGCCCCAATATCCATTTTTTGTGCTTTGAGGGCTCCAGTTTCTTGTAGGCGCTAATAAACTCTTTCAAACATAGTGTGAGCTGGAATTTGTCTCCTAGGGAAACATTCCACGTATAACTGGGGTGTAGCTCTACCGTTACACATGGTTTCCAAATAAATCAGCATATTCAGCAAATGTGTAAGTTGCCATGGCTGAACTTAATGATACAACCTTTCCACAACGTTTTAAGATGTTTCACTGCCAAACCACTCACACCCAGCTAGACCCACTTTACCCAGTCACTTTGACATCCATGTTATGAATGTGGCCTTGATGTCACATTTCCGACCATGGGATTATTGGCAAAACTAATCCCAAATCTCCCACCCTATACACCCTAGAAATTTGTAACACATTCACAGCAACGCCCTGCATGAGGGCTATCCAGAAAATAATATCCGTTGTGTTTTTAATTACAAAATTGACGTAATGTCAAATGTTAATTAAATAAACATGTATCTTAAACTATTTTTAAAAATATTGCTTTATATTAAATAACTATAATTGTTGGACATGCATACTGAAATTCCAAGTAAGCCCATATGCACGTAATAAGTTTTCCAAAGAATCCATCCAAGTACTGTTTGTTAGTGTTTTCAATCATTGCTGGTATCTTTAACAGTATTAAAACATAAAATATTATCTGAATGCCAACAGGCACAGGCAAGAAGATAGTTGCCAATCTAATGGAAAGTTTCTTTTAAATGCAATGGGGACAACGGGTAATTTGCATAGTGAATTTAAATCCTTATAAGTTGGCAAATACAGACCAATTTCCTAATTAAATCGGCTGTTTATTCGTTACGTTTCGTGAAATTGCTACAATAGTCGAACCTCAATAACTCGAACTTCGATTACTCGAATTTTTGATATGACTAACAAAAAAGTTATGACCGACAAAATGACCTATTCCTTGATAATTTAAACAGGTACTGTGCGTTCCACGAGTGATTGCGGTCGAGATGGCCCCGCCCCCGACCTGATCTACTGGTTTTTGGGGGGTTTGGGTATTTGATCGAGGCTTGCAGACGCATGTTCACCCAAGGACACAATATACGGACCAGGACTAGGCACAGACGAAATCGGACACGAGCGTCTGTAGTTCCTTTTTTCGCAGCATGGTGGCGCTGCAACTGGAACCGCAAAATACCGAGTCGTTCCGAGTACGTACCGATACGTACCGATACATCATCCAAATACATTCTAAATGCGTTGTATCGTCGAATGTATCGTGCACAGTATCGTGTATCGACGAACGTTCATACCTCACTTCCTCCAGGACCTAGAGATGACGTTTTGAACATGTGATTTCGTTAACCAATCAGGTGACGCACGTGTCTCCCTCAATGCTAAAGAACGAGAGTGCCTAGTCCTGGTTAGTATATTGTGTCCTTGGTTCACCTTTACCCAGTGACGCCATGCTTGGGCAAGCACCTGCAAGCCACGATCAAATACCCAAACCCCCCAAAAACCAGTAGATCAGGTCGGGGGCGGGGCCTTATCGACCGCTATCACTCACGGAACGCACAGTATATTCTTTTTTCCCATTAGGAAATTTAAGGTTCTAAGTCGAAGTGCAGCTGGTCGTGCACACATAATACTGTCTCAATCAAATGTGGACGATAATATTTTCCAGCACGTAAACGCAATAGGCAACTTTTTAACTCGTGATTTGAAAAAGAATATGCAACCATTTCTGACGACCGATATTTTGTGAAACCAATTATTGTAAAAGACTCCTAAACTGAAATGTATTTATGCAAAATACCTAAAGCCAGGATTTCGAAGGTTTGTCAGTTTGAAACTTTTTCTTGTTTATTATAACTCAAATTTTCGATAACTCCATTTCTTAAAATTTCCCTTGGTGTTTCGAGTTATCAAGTTTCGACATTTAAATTGCAAGTCTATAGTTTTGCCTGAGGAATAACTTAAGTTTTGTCAGTTTAGAGTGAACTTTCATTAATACCAACTGTCATACATCATAATATACACTTGTGTGAACTATGATTTGCTTCAGTGATCCTTGACCGTCTTCATTTGTACGTTTCTTTATCTTTAAAAGATTATCCATTTCTATTGTTCTGAAGGGATATGTGAACCATTTATGTTGTGTTTTGCGATAAATGTAATCCAGTGATACATTATCTTTTTTTGAAATTCCATAAATCTGAATTTATCACAGGTATAACAAACAACAAATCAATACTGAAGTAACACTTTATGTAAGTATTTGTTTGCAAGATGATGACTTCTTACCCAATTGTCTGTGTTTACGGGAAGAATCATGATTTGAAGATGATTGTACATCTTGTACCTGCGTATGAATGCTGGCAAACATTTTCCAATAATAATGAATCGGTTGGTCACAAATAATTGCCGATAAGTTATCTATAACAAATGACAGAACTGAACTGTATATGAATTATCAAGAAATATATCTTCAACTGGCTCCCTGCTATCAAATGTTCCACATTTTTACTGTGCATTAAGTTAGAGCATCGGGACGCCATATTGTTTTGTGGGTGGGGACAATCGGACAAAAATGGTAGCAGGGTGTCTACTAAACTTTCATTTAAAAATTCCGGTACATGGAATTTACTTTTAGCAAGGATATATTTCCAGTGTTTCCAAGGATATTACATAAGAAACCACATTAATCCTTCAAAAACTGATGAAAAAGTGGAATGAACCGTCAAATTTCACGTCTCAATTGCTATTGCTCCAAGAAAATTAGAAGAGGTACACAGAAATCAATAAACGAAATTACGCAAGGTTTCAAACATTATATTTCAAGGAATACATATAAGAAAAAATTCCAGTATATTTCCAGGATTTCAAGGATAACCAAACAATTTCAGAATATAGTAGTCCCAGGGTAAACTGAGCTCTGGGGGTGCAAATGGGT
>JAQFZQ010003229.1:0-11310 GCA_034696005.1 Glomeris marginata | reverse complement strand
GCACTACCACGACTTTACCGCTCCCCAAAACCGCTCCCACTTCCGGACATGCGCACTCGTTTGTGCATAAGGTCTATACAGCAGCGTCCTCTAGCGGAGACCATAAATTCGCTCATCATTCTTTTATGAACACAGTTTAATTTAGTCACTTTCGGGGTTGTTTAGACACATTATTATGTAACCCAGTTTGCGGAATTTTGTGGGTTTTGGCATCAATCGAAGCAGAGAGCAATTCGTGTCAAATTGCGAGGTTTTTCTTCTTTTTGCAACTGCTCTTTCCTTCTCATTTCACCCGATCGATGAACATGCAGTACTACTGGTGATTGAGACTCGAATTCGAGAAAGTAACTGGAAAACTTTGTCAAATATGGGGCTTTTTCGGACTATTTCCGGTCTGAGTGGCGCCCTTTGCCCCGAAACGCCCCAACAAAGAAGCCCCAACGGCGCTCTTGTGCTCCACTGTGTAAGTAGAGTGTACATGGTCTCTGGGCCCAGAGGTGTCACGTGACCATCGCTCACATTACCCCCAAATATTGACCATTGGGCGTCGGAAAGCAGAGCAAATATGCATGTCACTTGCTCACAGCTTCCATAAGCTCAGATGAAATTCCAAACCCAGTGTAATAACAGGCTGAATCAGAAGTCCTCAACAAACTTGCAACGAGCTTTTATGCATCTAACATCTATATATTTTAGACAACATCATATCAGCAATAAAAACAGATGGGTCAGTAAATATAATCAACATTATGATGTTCAAATTTGAAATGACATGATATAAAATGGTCATTTTATACTACAAAATTGTAAGCAAAATGTACCATTTCATGAAGTAGCCTATAATTAAAACAATATTGAAATGGAAAATAATACAATGCAAGAAATGGACGAATTAAATATAAAATTCTGAATAATGTGTTTGCCTAATGTGATTAAAACCGTCTTGGCCCATTTGTAAACATTTAATCAGATAAGCAAATTTCATTATTGACTAATTGTATGCAAGAAATTAATGCGTTCAACAAAATGAAATTTCATCAATACATATCAGTATACATATTATTTATTTGTTGCCTTCAAATCATGAAAACTACAAGTGTAATTAAATTGGTAATGGTTTCACAACTATTCTGCAAAAATCATCCCAGTATTTGCAAACCAAATCTGAAAATTATATGGAATTACATCAAATCATTCCTGAGCTTAATAACACATATAGGAACACACCTCTAAGTGTCGTATTACAAGGTAGGGCTGTTGTTGTAGAGCCATCAGGAATTGTAGTACTAATTCCGCTGCAAGAGTCTGACAATCTCAGACACACCTCCCCTATAAAATAGTATTGCTGCTATTCTAGTATAAAGTAAAATGTTTTCAATGATTTATCGGAGATACTGTACTGGCTATATTGCAGAAATTCGGTAGTGGAAAGTCGAAAATTGGTGGTATGATACCCGCCGAAAAAGAATATATTACTAGTGTGATCAAAATGACGATTTTCAACATTGTGTGCTCCAAGGACTTTATAATTCTGCCCTGTACTCACCTTGACACACTCACCCTGCGACACTGCAACAAAACGCCCACCCAAACGTTTGGAAAAACATGTGCCACAAAATGTTTGTTGTTTCGTTCATTGTACTCTATAGTCTTTGATCATTTGGGAATACTGACATGTATGGGAAATCCCATTGAAGTATAGTGAAAGGTAAATTTTGGAAAATACGAGGTATATCAAATTATCAATCATCCAATGCTGTATTATACAGGGTGATTCCGATCTCTCTGTGCAAATTTTAAGGGGAGGTAGGCGACACTAAAACAAACGTTTTAGGCGTATCCTAAAATGCCAGTTTTCAGAAATATAGCTAGTCCAAAATCCCCTGAAGTGTTTGTGCCAAAGTCTAGAGTAACATTAATTAAAAACAGTAAACGTATTGCTATACATATGTTTGCCAGAACATAACGTTTGGGAGTTTTTTTGTTTGTAATATGTCTCATGAGGAAAATCCAAATTGTTAATTTGTTAGATTGGAAATTCAGTATATATGTAACACGGTTGAGGTGAATAGGCAGAAGGTAATACAAGTCCTACAACGCAAAATGATGAAAATCGCCATTTTGATTCTGGTAGTAATCTGCTCCCTTTCGGAGGGACAAGATTTCGCAAAAATGCCGAATCCCCTCTGCGATTTTGTGGGTACAGTATTATAGATTATAATCATTGAACATCTATTATTTTGGATAATATCATATATTACAGCGATACTATTTTATGCGTAGATGCTATCTGTACGCAATTGACAGATCAGTGCGCTAGAGTTGGAATCCCTGAAAATCCCCCACCCTGTATTGTGCCATTGAAAGGTGTGTGTTAGTTAATATACTATATATTAAAGGATCAGAAAGTATTGTACATATATAATTTTCAGATATCGTTTGCCAAGTACGGGAATGGGTTTGCAGATCGTGGATAGAATCTTAAACACTTGTATTTTTCATGATATGAAGACAACAAATAAATACTATGTTGCCAACGTTCATTTATATTCATCGAATTAGCCGTTTGTCATCAAGAAATGTGTTTTTTTTTTGGGGGGGAGGGGGGGGGGTATGGGGTATCAAAGTCTCATGGACTTTGAACTTGTTGAATGGCCTTCAGTTTAGCTATATAGTACAATTGTTATTATTATGATTATGATTTGGGGGGGGGCTGGGTTGAGCAGCGTTGCATGATGGGTAAACATCTTGAGAAAGTTTCGATCGATGAGTGACGAGTTGAAGTTTGGCACCAGTGAATGAACTGTTGGAGATGGAGTTTGAAGGGGGAGTGTGAGGGCCGTTTTGAAGGGCCGTTTTGAAAGAAGGTGGCGCCACGTGCGCGTCAAACAAAGTTGGCATCTGCGTGTAAACACCAACAGGCTTTTCCATAGTCATCATAGTTGTAGTTGAAGCACCCAGAATCGGCCCATCTGTAGAATTTGATGGACAGCTGAGACGGACCCTTTCATCCGCATTTTCTCTTCTCACAGTCTCTCATATCCGATGTCCGCAAACACCTTCTGTGCTTGCACAATGACCCCCATGGCGTCCATTGTCCAAAGTTGCTCTCTATTCTATTTCCATATCTGTTTCAATGTAGCATCACCAAGTTTAGAAAATAAATCTGGAATTTTCAATCTTCATAATGTTTTGCAGTTAAAGAATGCATGCATGGAAATATTTTGCAATTGTCTACGCCTACTTACATATATTTTTTAAACTAATAAAAAATTAATTAAATGAATTGAAACAAATATCTCCATGTGCTCACTATTATACCTGTTTATACTTTTGTCTTGTTTTGTATAGTTAAAATTATTTTAGAGGCTGATGTTCACATTTAAAAGTCAAATTATAGTTATTAAATAATCTGATCTTTTTAAACCTGACTTTTGTAATTAATGCTGGAATATAAAACACTTGTTTTATTAGATACAAACCTAAATAAGAAATGGTAAAAATGAATGTAAAGTTATGGTTAGTAATTTGATGAATGATGTGATTCTAAAACGTTTTATTGCGCATTTGCAACTAAGTTTGAGAAATTTGCAGTAGTATATTTTAATGAGACGGTAATGTTTATAAATAAAAAGTATAGGTCTATTTTGGAAGCTCATTTCCTTTATTTAGCCGCATGAGTGAACAGGAGAAACGGAAAAGTCCAGCACTATGTTATTATAGTGTAAGATGATTATTATACGATTACTTTGTGAATTATTATGGTGTGTAACGAACAAGGAGCCTAAAAACCTGAAACGGCCCATTATTATGATTATTATTATTAGCCTAGCGTGGATTATATCGCTTAATTGCTGACCATCCAATTTCATCTTGCTCGCATATTTAGCCATGCAACATTATCATTATGCTTCATGCAAATCGCTATCATGCGTATGTTACGAGTGACTCAACCCACTGAAATGTGGACAATTACGTAATTAGGCCGTCAGCTATAATAAACAAATATGATTCAATTGAAATATAATTCGAAATGTGCAACGCGAGATATTTCAGGAAAAATTGGCAGAAATGTGTGCAATATTGTACAGAAAATTTTTTAAGAAGATAGGGATGAATTGTAAGACTTCATGTTGTTGGATAAACGTTTATTCAGTCAATTTATGTGATGTTGCAGATTGAAATCTGCTTTAAAAATGGAATTGCATGCAGTGGCGCCATTTATTAGCATTGCAGTTGTTGGCAACGACAATGGTGTGGATTTTTCACGGAATTTTCGCTATGGGCGCCAGATATCCGTCACACAAACGGGAATTTTGCAAGGATTGATGACGTCATTAAGGGAGTGAATTTGCATAACGTTCACGCTCCAAAAGGGCCACTCTCCATTTTTTGACATTCATACCCCGTTTTATTCGGACCATTTTCCTGAACTTGTGTATATAGATATACACTCTTGATATAAGCTTATACTATTTCTCCCTTAGGAGTTCACTTTCTTTTTTATCTGACCAAAGGGGGAGAGTTCATAAATGATGTAGATGAAATAAAACTACATTCTAGAAGAATGAATGGACATTGGTGCTACACACACACACAAACTGTTTTTAATTATATGCATTAATTCTGATTATATTGGGGGAACGTGGTCTGCATTCATATCTTACTTGAATTTGTAATAGTTTGAATGTTAAAAGTTTCGCATTATGTGCATATAATAAAGGGATATGAACGCTTTTTATAGTAATATGTATACTTCATTCCCACGTATCCTGGCACAAAAAAAGGTGTGGCTTTGAAAACGGAGGCGTTTACCTTTTTCAGTCGCTTTATATGCTAGCCAATGGCGCGTTGGCTTCCATTTGTAGCTCCACCTGTTGTTTACAAGTGGAAGCCAACTCCATTGGCTAGCATATAAAGCGACTGAAAAAGATAAACGCCTCCGTTTTCAAAGCCACGCCTTTTTTTTGCCAGGATACGAGGGAATGAAGTATACTTTACATTTTTTGAATTTGCAATATCGTACATAAATTGTATGTTTTTGGCATTTATAATCATGTTTTGCAGTGTCATTGTTTTGTAGTAGTTTTTAATTTCAAATAATCCTTATTAAAGCATGCATGGGATTTGACATTCATTTTGCACTCTCCTTCTCTACTTTTTGTTTGATTGCCCCCCCTAAAAAAAACTTGGAAAAAAGATTGGGAAACGTTGGAAGACTATCCGGAAAAGATTATTGCGCATTCAAGACACTTAGTCGTCGTTTAAGTTGACAACTTGCGATTTTGAGTGCGGTTATGGCGCTCCCTCAAGTGCGACGCTTAATGGCCGCCATCGTCTTGGTCTTGGTTTTGGCACTTGGCCGTTTCAGACGCAAATAAATTACACAGAATCTACATTTAAAAAGAAATGCCAAGCAATGAATTGAAATTTCAGTTATTCTAATCGTTTGCATCGCAATAGTGGACACAATGTAAACTGGCTTCACGCGTGAAAATAAATAATGGCTTTGGAAAATATTGCAGTGTCTATATAACCCTACAAAAGCATTTGTTATTCAAAGGCGGTGTTGCCAAATGCGATTTGCATGCTATTCTCTAGCGGCTCGTTTCTGTGTTTTGATAGCTTTGTGATTTTCCGTCGCGTGACTCATTTTTTCCTCCATTTTTTCGCTCCAGCAAACGGAAAAAAGAAACCTACTCCTGAAAATAGTTCACATTCTTGCCACGTGTTTCACCTGGCGCTGTGCATCAACGTTTTACATTTTCCCCTTAGGGCTTCCTTGTTCGCTGTTGCTTATTCATTAACAAAGTAGTAAAATGATTGCTAAACTGTTATTAATGTACGAAAATTAATCAAGGAAATTCATTTGTGTCTAAACCCTGTTCCATTAACGATCTGGTGTTGATCCTGCATTCTGATTGGTTGGATTAATTGGTAAAATTTACATTTAATATTTGTTAAAATCTAAAAGACCAAAACAACTTGTTGTACGTTCTAGTTACATATATAGCCACTCTTGATATAGCTAAGCTGGAAAATTGCTAATTTAGATGTATTTAATTAGGTAAATACATGACAAACTTTATTTTGGCGAACGTCATTAATGAATGGCCCCCGATAATGGAACTGTTTTATTACTGCAAATAACTATTGAAAACTCAAAGCAAAATAAATATGCAATATTGTAAATAATTTAATACCATTTGTAATTTCAACTTTGAAAGTTTTACACGGATATTCCGCATATTATATATTATTTCGATTACTTCTTTGTAGATGGGATTTAAGACGCCATTTTGTTATTCGTAGTGCAAGGTCTGGCAACTTTGGGCACAATTTACGAGATTTGGTCGGTTTCTTCGCACAAGTACTAATAAGTATAGCTTTTACAGCACTCTATTACGACTTTGTTAATCTTCTTTGGTGATTACCCGGAATCCAACGACTCGTGATCGCGGAAGAAAATTAACTGGGCGTCGCCAAATTACATTTCATGGGCCGAAAAGCAAAAGTACCGAATACGGTGCGACTCGGCAACACTGCTTGCGAAACACCTGACATTTTTCTCGCCGAGGTGCATGCGCCAAGTTTTCGGCGTCAGTTTACCGTCCACAAAGTTCATTTCGCACCAGGTAAAACACAAAACGAGGAAATACAAAGTCGTATCGATTGTTATTCTATTTAAAAGTCGACAACCTTTTGTTGTACGCCTCAAAACAAGGATTTTATTCGGTTTGTTTGTTTGGGGGTTTTGCGTTTGCTGTAATCCGCACCGCGATTCTTCTCATTTTCCTCATTAATTACGGCATTAAAACATGTTTACTCTTGTAAATGCAAAAGCTGGATGCGTTATGGCGTGTGAATTAAACATTTTTGGGCCGCTAGGCAGTTAACTGAACCGTAGCGATGAACGCGGAAATTTAAAACTCGATTTGGCGGTCATTTTGAGAGCTGTGTGCAACCGCAACCGCTACCGCTCCCGCTATTGCTAAAGTGTTTCGAAGTAAATTTCGTATTTTAAATTTGTATTAAATATCGATATGAAGAAATCATTATAGGTAAGGCAGAAAATGACCTTTGCCGTGTGATTTATAAATATTTATTCAATTATGTGATTGTTTTATCAAGGTTTTACGTATTTAATTCAAAAAATTGAAATTGAAATGTGTTAAAATTGACGCACTGAAAATCAGCCAAATTGTAATTGTCTGTTAAATTGCAATTGGATACATGCAACACCCTTAATTTCTTGACATTTTTCAACCAGATACAAGATATGATATTTATTATATTAATCGATGCTGTCGCATTAATAATTTCCCAAAGGCTATTTTGTCATGAACATTATTTTAATTCGTTTCACAGCTTTGCATTTTTCACTCCTGCTTAATTGCTAATGAATGGTATTGTTGTCCCAAATGTCTCAAGAGGATTTCCTAACTTCTCGGTAATTAAGACAGAGTCAAAGAAGAATGTGGTAAAATTATACTTTGAATATGGCAGTTTTGAATTATTGGTAATTTTCTACTAGCTGCTAATTGCATTTCCTGTGTTTTCATTCCCATCATTACGTACCAATTTTCATCTGTAATTTACTCACGATTAAGTCGATATTTGTCTTAATCTTCACCATATGTTTTGCATAAGGGAAGCATGAGTTTAATTGCATATTTCTAGTGCAGTGTATATTTTCTTTGCATAATATTATACTTTGTTACTCTAGCAGGGTGTCTACTAATACTGAAAATCCTTGAAACCGTGGAAATATACTGGAAAATGTATCATTTGTGACACTTTACTTAATTTCATTTATTGATTTCTGTGCTCCTCTTCTAATTTGCTTGTAACAAAATACCAATTAAGCATGATACTTTTGAAATTCGATGGTTCATTGCACTAATTATTCATCAGTTTTTAAGGGAATAATGTAGTTATAAATGTTTGTAACTATCTTTCACTTTATGTATTTTGTGTCCTGGAAAAAGTTATAAATATCCTTGAATATACTGGAATTTTGAAATGAAAGTTTAGTAGACACTGTCTAGGGGATTTTTCACATCATCTGGCTTATGTGTCTTTGTTTCAAATTGTGAATAATATTGTTTAAATTATGTTTCAGTGTATACCAGAGTAAGGAGCGAGGATGGGGACCAGAGTGCCCTGCGGATCAGGGACCGGTGCTGGTTCCGGAGCTGGGGCAACTGGAGCCTCTGCATCTCTTCACTTCGACAAATCTTGGGCCGGTGTGCCTCGACTTCTGGATGACCTGCAGAGGTTAGCAGATGACCACGAATCTGCGGACATCGCCTTCATTGTTGGCCGAGAGGAAATGACGGTCTACGCTCACAAATTGGTACTCATGGCACGGTAAGTAATCAGCTGGTTTCTCTGGTCCACAGTGTGTGTATGTGTGTGTCTGTGTGGCACCAGGGGCATTGCAATGTTCACCTTCCGAAAGATACGATTAAGGATGGTGTGGGTGTTGGCGAGCTGCTTTAGGATGTTGCGGTTCAGTCGCTCGTTTTGGGTTTCATGGCTTCCGCTGATGAAGGGTTTTATTTGATGGGCATCTTGCGTTGATTTACAGCTACCATAACGCACACGTCTGCGGACTGAACTGATGGGCTGCGAGTGAAAGATAGAAGGGTTTTTCATATTTCTATCTTCCCATCTTTCCCCCAGAGTTCTCTGAACCAGTGTTTTTATTTTCTGTGCTTTTCACTGCGCGGTGTAACTTATTACGTAGCTGCTCTTGTTGATGCTGTTCCACGTTCAAGTTTGCATTTCTACGTGGCGTGTACAACAGGGTATTTGTCATTACATTGAGTGGAGCTATTTGTACAAAAGAATGGTATACTTATGGGGAAGTACACAGACTCTGTTTCCACATCCATGCATATGTCTTCTTCATTGCCACCTATTCATCTCGGTGTGCATGAATCGCTATATATAGTCACAATCGATCGTCGCAAATTTATGCAAACACCGTATCACAAGCTACGTAAATCATGTACACTTGATATTACAGTACATACATACTACTACTACTACGCACAAAATCATCATACTTGTTGTTTTGGGGTTTTTTACAAGGTAACGTGTGAATATGAACTGGAGCGCATGCAAAAAAATTGGTTCCAAAATGTTACACTCTTGTTCCATGCATAAAATAGTATTTGTTGATTATAGTAGAGGGTGTATTTTAACTATAACTGAAAGATTTTGCAGCAAATCAAAACATTCTGGCTGTCTAATAAGTTAATCAGGATTGCCACCAACAGGGAAAATCTGGAAAACTCGGGGAAATTTACTTCCAGATGAGACTGACATCCTTCTGGAGGATTTGTATAAACCATTGTATTGCATAATGCATATTAATCAGCCTAGTCTGGGTTAATATTTGTAAATAGATACATAAACACCACGCCCATTTATTTTCCAGCCAATCGCCAAACCTTGCAGTTTTGCAACTTTAACTCCATACATAGTGAATGATCTTGACCCCGAGGTCCAATATCACACTTGTTGATTCCAATGAATCCCCCATATATGATTGCCTATTTAAATATATAAAATAATGTTCACGTTCATGATTATTTTAGCAGGATTTTTTGGGGTGGCCCATTTCTTTCTGATTCACCCTGTAGAATACGAGTGAGCTTCTTTAAAATTGCAGGTTTAGAATTGTGGCAGCTTTGATTTTTGGTACTATATGCATACTATATTCAAGTCATGTGTATGTATGTATGGATATGGTGATCATTGGCCGAGGTTGATGGCGTGGTCTACTCAAGCGTCATCTTGGGTCCAAATCTCTTTAGGGTCCTGGTGCGCACTACATTAACCCACCAAAGTATCACTCGTTGCTCCCAAACCCATTTTTGCAAAAGTAAGGAGAAAGAAGAAGGGGAAAAAAGGAAACATTTGTGTTCCTTCACGCGAGATTACGACTTGGTCTGAAATGGAGGCACTGGGACGGCAGAAAAAATATATACAGGGCATGGCAAAAATTAACGACACCCACTTCGGGCTAGCAATTTACCGTTATGACTGCCATTTCATTTACGTAAATAAAGTTTTTTCTGTTTGCCCAGCATTACATTCACTGTTTCATGATGTTATTCCTGCTTCATTGGAGTCAGACTCGTTAATGGTGTTACATTAATGGCCCAAACTCTTAGTGGGATTTATTGGTGCGTGGATATAGGCAACTCGTGCAAATGCCTTATACGTATAATGTTAGGAGTAAACATTACAAATCATCCCATTCCAGTAATAAAAAAATAGATCAAACCAAGCTAGTTGATTCTGGTTTATTTGAGTGTTATTTGACAGTATTAATTGAAAGTACGTACTGTGTAGTTGTCTTATTTGATGTCCTAAAAAGTAATAAAATGTGTACATTTTGGCCAATATCAAGGCGTACCAAAAATATAATTCATTCATATATAATACTAATATTATACAGATGTTTATCTTAAATTGATTTTGTATATAAAAGTCAACTTTATCTTGTTAATTGCACTTTGAGTGGTTCTAAGATGGCTACAAGGGAAATTACTGTGATTACTTCTAATAGAAAGTTTAAAAGTACGCTGTTATTACGTCACACACGTTTGGTACTTCTTTGGGGCCGATGTTTGGGTTAAAAAACTTGATGTAGCCCATGTAATTTGCAACTAGTGCGCAACATCTCTTATAGTTGCTCTAACTTCCGCTTGGCTGCGCTGCTCGTCGTAATGGAGAACTTTTCTTTGAAAAACGAAATGGGGCTCCTATTTACCCTCGCAGTTTCCTTCTGCTTTCCATCACCAACATTGCAGTGAGCTCATAATGTATTAAAGACCGTTGTGAATCAAGTTTAGTGCATGTCGAAAAGAGTTGATTCCCTATTCGGTCATGTAAACTCTGTAAGAAGTTTATATGGGATTTATTTACAGCCCCTTGCACTTCCAAAATTAACACGTTAGCACACAAGACACGGAATTGACCGATTTTCTAAATCTATGTTTAATGTTTTTGACTTCATCACCAGAATTTTAATTTTTAAGTTAAAAGATTTCTAGAAATAGTTTCAACATTGAAGGTGAACTGACAGGGCGGTAAGTGAACTCTGAACTTTACCCTTTTCTGGCCAATCATGGACAAGTAGTCCCAATTTACCCAATGGCAGGGTTGGTCATAGTCCACTTTTACCGCCCTGTCAGCTCACCTTTAAGCCATATAATAGCAAGAGTGGATGAAGGCTAGAGAGTGTGCAAGCACGTGATGCGCTGCTTGCTGGAACCTAAGGGTGCTTGTAGCGCC
>JAQFZQ010003228.1:0-11313 GCA_034696005.1 Glomeris marginata | reverse complement strand
TTTCACCATATTTTCCGTGTTTGATTACATGTTTTTAGGGTATGTTCGAAAAAGGGTGGAACTTCTCCTTTAAATTTCTACCATACGTTCTGTGTAACATGTATTGCTTTGCAGTTTTGTCCGATGACAACATCACCAACGACATAAAATGCATGAAGGACTTCTTGAGAAAGATCGACCACACTAGTATGAGGTGATAATATTTCAAATGTTTCTGTTTTTATATCAAAACCAGGATCTACTGCAAAATACAATGATAAAATATTGTTTGTTTCCGAGCATGGTCCGAATGCACGCCAAACGTCCCACCAAACATGTACCTACACGGGTGCAATATTTAAGCTGTTAAACATAAACCAATGTTTTTTTTTAAATTTCGGAATAAACTGCATAACATTGTAAATAGCTGTGAAAATTGGCTTCATTAATTATTAGAATAAAAACTGTTCGTTGTGTAGCAATTCTTAAGGTCATCAAGGTCATCCCATGGGATTTCCCAATTCGTTGAAAAACGGCTAACTTGATAGGTTTCAATGTAGAAGGTAAAACAACACTGACTCACCCTGTATAAAGCCAGCTGTTTGAATAATTTGGAAAATTGCAAATAAGTAATTTAATTGCAGCAAACTGATTTCCCTATTTATACTGCTCTAGCAGTGCATTCTGGGACATTTTACAGTTTAAAAGGGACAATAACCAAAGGTTAACTTGATTCACTGCCAACACTTTGTGTCACTTCAGGGAATTTATCCAAACTTTGGAATTTCTGTTGTTGCCTTTGCTCGTTTTATTTATAGGGCTGGGTGGTTTGTGGGAAATAACTAAACTTGGGGTCCTTACAAATATATCAAAGGCACACTCAGAAGTTGTGTAGTAGCGGTATACCAGTGATACCAGTCAAAACCCAGCGTGCAAAAGACATGCAGCTCATTGTCACCATTTGTGTTCTCCTTTTACTTCTGAATAAGTTAGAAAGCAGAATTTATGACCCTAGTATATTAGCAAAGGAACTCTACTACATTCATGGCATTGAACGTGAAGATATTCCATATTGTGAGTACAACTAATACGCTATAAAATCAAGGGTAGTTGGTAGTTATGACTAACTAAAAATATGAAATGATGAAAATATTCGAGAGGGGGAAATTATTTGGATTTTAAAGATTTGGTTCAAAAACTCAAACCAAATTATTTCCCTGGGGAACTAATGCAGCACTTTATATTACACTCTAAACTATTTTAAAGGTGAACTGACAAGGTTTTGCAATATACCCTAAAAAGATAGCATTTGATTGCCATTAATTTAGGAACATTGTCTGAAAATCTGAGGCCATTTGAAGCATTATTGCCACATATATGAATTATTTATTTTCATATCTGTGCAGTGTACGGCATAATATATTGTGAGATACGTACACTGGAGCGCCATTGATAAGCTCAGGCATTGGCTGAAAATTCAAATTTTGCCTAAACAGGACACTGTCCCACCAGCGCGGTGACACTGCCCTTCCATGACGCCCTCTTTAACTACTCGTAACTACGTATTTAACAATTTTTAAAAAAAAGTGTTGTTTGCGCCAATCGTTTTATTGGCATCAATTCTATAGAATTACACACTTTCCAGGGTATGTTACAGAACCTTGTCAGTTCACCTTTAACGCCATTTAAGGTGCAACTGCAATGTCCCACGGAGAACAGAATACCGAACTCAATTAAATCTTATAAATGATTTATACTATGTATTAAACATATACAGGGCTGTCCTTTATTAACCATCACGCGGAGTACGACACTGCGCGCGTTAACGATATTGATGGCATCCTATATTATGGATTATTTCAGGTGAATTAATTTATACAGAAATACGTTTAACATTGAATATGAATTTCATAAAACTCTTTGTAACCCTTCGCTATTTCAGTTTTCTAACGATCGTTGGTGCTCGGACCCGAACGGAAAAGATGTTCCTTACACAACGATATGCAACACTTCATGTTCTGGTTAGTAACGTTAAATTCAAATGATAACTAGTCGGAATTGGTATTAGTACCTTGCGTTCCACCTTAAGTATTGTTTTTGTAGCCATGTCCGATGACAACATCAGCGACGATGTGAAATGCATATTGAACTTTACGAGAAATCACCGATGCATTGCCACGTAATGATATTTCAAATTTTCCTGTTTCTACACTACACCAGTATAATTCATTAGTGACATCATATTGCCCGTTTCAGAAATGAGATCTGGGATGACTGCGAGCTCCATGACTCGAGCATTAACCAATATGAATGCAATATTTAGGAACTTACCGAGCACCGTGATTCGCATTCCGAGATACCACGTTACCATTTACCTATTTTTAACAATATTTTAGTGAATTAAACAAATGTGACCAATATTGCAAAAATATTGTTTCTGAGTTTGAATTTACTTTATTAATTACGTAATCGAGAAACTAGATTGTGCAGTAGTTCATAAAAGTCATGGCGAGGCAACGCGAATCGAAGAAACATTGTAGGGAAAACTTCTACTAATAAAAACTTAACCAACATCAATTATGTTCTAATATTAGTGCTATAGTGATTGCACCTGTGTGGGGAACCCTTTCCAGGAATTTCTGCTAATCTCTTAATTGGGAGGGTCAAAAAAATTACAACTTTTTAGATATTGACATTATACATTTTATAATTTCTGATGAAAGATTTGAGTTCTGCATCAAATTTCAATGTGAATAGCACTTTTAATTTTTAAAAATGGATAAATCTCTGCAATGAAATTGAGGGGCCAAAACAAGCCACAAGCCACATGTGGTCACCATGCGCTTTTCATGGGATAAGTAAAAATCGCTAAATATTTCCTTTCCACACACTAAAAACAACATTATTTACTAAATTAATAATTTAACATAAAGCAAATATTGTTAGAGAAAGTTAGAGCAACAATTATAATTAAAAACAACCAAAATGCATGGGACTACTTTTTCCACCAGAGGAGGGTTACACAGGTGGATCGCGGCCAATTGCTACTACTTTGGCTTGCGACTCACTATAACACGATTTATAAAAAGCACAGAACAATCCAAAAGAAAGTACAGATGACACTGCAACATCTACAAACGTCAAAATGGGCGGGGCAGAGTGTTGGAATAGCCTTGGCTGCAAACCATCCTAACCGGTTTATATACAGTGCCTGTGGCTCCTTCATCTGAAGGCGCATGGTTTTTATCCTAATCCAACACTTTACAAGAACCTTGACTCATATCAGTACTGCACCTAGCTCAGTGAACAACAGACATGCAGCTCATTGTCACCATTTGTGTTTTCGTTTTCCTTATGCAAATTTCAGAAAGCAGAGTTTACGAACGTTGTAGATTGGCAAAGGAACTTTACTACGTTTACGGCATTGATCGCGAACAGGTTCCATATTGTGAGTATAAAACTACAGTGAAACTTGTCATGTTGACAAGACCACCTCACGTACACTTAAGATTGAGCATCGGGAAGCACATCATCATTTTTTAACGTAACTTTCGAACGGATCGCTGGCAGCCGTTGTGCTGTTAACGACGTTATAACGTAAAATCAATAACAATAACATTTTAATTGCGTTGGTTAGTTTTTAGTTTAGTTATTAAATATTAACTAATTCAGTGGGCATCACAGTGTCCTTATGGCGACGGCTTGGACATGGGTGTAAATTGCAAAGTGATATAATATGCCAAGACGAACAACATATATTAATTTCATTTTTGGGGTGGACTGCTCCTTTAATTTGGATGTTGACCATTTTATAGCATGCTGACATACTTACATACTTTTTATGGTATTCCATGAACAGCAGCAGCCTAACTGTTGTTTTCCCAGAAATGTCTGATAAGTATTGCTGGACAGCTGACGACTAGGCAAATCTCACATTTTCGGACGCCAATAACATCTGAACGGTTCGGCCGATGATTAAGTTTGTTTGCAGATTCGGAATGCTCTGGATATCACGTTCATTTTTGTAATGTACATTACCCTTCTCTCTTGCATAATAACAAATTTAGATTTTCGAAAACCATGATGGAACGTTCGAAAGTCACCAAACCGCACATGTGCGGGTGTCCCCCTATGCTTCCACCGTGTTGCTATGTTTGTTTCCTGTTGTTTGTGTTGCATTTCCGTTATGTTAGCCCCGCACAATCATACCCCACTTCTGGAAATGGAAAAGGAAACAGTTACACCGGCCAGCCTATATGTGTGTATACATATATAAAGGTTACAATTTTTTGCTCATTAAATATGTGTCACTGCAAGGACTTCAAAACTTTCAATTTGGAAGGCCCTTCCTTCCAAAGGTAAAGTGTAACCCCACAGAAATTCATGAAAATTAAGACAGTTTACTGTCCAGACCATGCACCTTATGACTGACATGTGTTTGGTCCCACGAAGAAAGACCTTGTCAGGCACCAGATGAAGAGGTCCAAAATGAGGCTCAAAAATGATTATATGCAGTTGGACGGATATTTTTGAAAAATTGCATAGAAAAACTTTTACCAGTGAATAAATAAATTCGGTAATTACACGGTAAATAGGTAAAGGTATGTACTTTTTAAGAAAAATTAGGACAACCGGATTAGTGCATTACTTTTTTTTTTGAAAAATATTTGCAACTAACTTTTTGACTGCGCCTCGTATATACAGGGATGTGCTATATTGACAGATGGTCGGCGTTCGACACTGCGCTCGTTACTTATCCACCAGGACAGTTATTTTTCGGATTATTTCAGGTAAATCAAAGCTGCACAGAAAAGTGTTTAGATTTGTGAATATACAAATGTAGGCAACCCTTCACTATTTCAGTTCTCCAACGGAGTGTCATGCACGGACCCAAATAGGAAAGATCTAACTGAAAAAAAGAGGTGCAGGCAACAGTGTTCTGGTTGGTAATAAAAAAACAAATGATAATTAATTGTTCAGTCTTGTGTATAATATAGTATAATATTTCCATGGCACGATAAATAAGAAATATGTGCTGTAATTAGACTAATTTTATGGTGATGTACAGTATAGTCATCACGCGGGAGTTGAATATATTGACACTAACATTTAAGTAGCTTTTTGACAGTGTGGGTTAACATACTTTTGCTAGCTTATGGACATGCAGGACCATCTTCAGAGTGTAGCGTGCATGTTACACGTGCCACACTGAAAATCAACTCTCGCGCCGATAACATACTACATACAGTGGAATCTCTCTATAACGGCACCGCAAGGGATCTAAGATTTTTGTCCCTTATAATGGCATGCTTAATATTACAGGGGTATCCCTTTGTAACACTCCACAAAAGTATTTTAAATTATAGTTGAAAAGCTTTTTCTACTGTGTGTTCTGTAACATGTACGGCTTTGCAGCTTTGACCGACGACAACATTGGTGACGATGTGAGATGCATATTGGACGACATGAGAAACAAAGGAGAAACTGCCAGGTCCAGGTGATAATATTTCAAATCTTTCTGTTTCCATACTACACCTTGATCTACAATAAATTACAATGACAGCTCATATTGTCTGTTTCAGTTTTATGGTCGATAAAACATGTGAGGAGCATCTGAACCTAAATATGTTCATATACGGGTGCAATATTTAATAACTTACTTTTCTGATAAACCACGTCGACGTTTACCATTTTCAAACCCTTAGTGAGTAGAACAAATGTGGAAAGGAAATTAAATCTCAAATGGAATAATTATGAAGTCTGCAGTTTGCCCAAATACACAAGATTCACACGACTACGTGATTGTATGGTTATAGGAAAAGCTGTTCAAAATAAACCAAAGTTTGTTAATTAACGAAATAAAGCGTATAATGAGTTTGAATTATTCGAGAGAGAAAATAATGCTGATTTTGCTGCAGTTCATAATGTCATCAGTTGCAGAGAAACTTGAATCAACAAAACTTCCTCGCATACCAGGCCACACAAAATCCAATAACTGTTTAGGTGGGACACCTGCGTTATGTTTCACCTCTTCTAAACTCTGGATAGAGTATACAGCTAGGTGATGCTGTAGCATGTACAAATGAAAAATGGGTGGGGCAGATGTTAGGATTAGCCTTGGATGCAAATCATCCTAACCAGTTTATACGGCTTGTGGATCACAGCAACACTTTATAGTAACCTTGACTCAAATTCGTACTAGTGCACGCTCTGTGAACAGCAGACATGCAGCTCATTGTCACTATCTGTGTTTTCGTTAACCTTGTGCAAATGTCTGACAGCAGAGTTTATGAACCTTGTAGATTGGCAAAGGAACTGCACTACGTTTACGGCATTGGCCGTGAACATATTCCATATTGTGAGTATATACAACTACAGTGAAACCTGTCTATGGTGGAATCGGTGAAATAATCCAAATTTCTTATCATGGTGTCGAACAACAAGAAAGGAAATTGTCAATGGAGCAATTTAATATTTCTCAGCCTATCGAAGGTGGAAACAGTTCTTGGTGGAAACCTGTCTGCGATTGAATATTTTTTTTGTTGAACCTTTCACAGCATTATTTATGTTTATAAAAACCAGTTTATCCTAAGAAAAAACCTGTGTATGGTGGAAATGTTTTTCTATTACCTTGAGATTCCACCATAGACAAGTTTTACTGTAAATGTACATAAATCCCAACTTATCAGGATTAAGCACTATATACAAAAGTATGTTAGCTTACTATAAAATGTGGTCAACATCCAAGTTACGCAGGTGGTCAGGTTACAGAGGGTCACACAGAAGAATAACATACGTTTACAGGTTGACTGTGTCTATTATAAATTTAGGCCGCATGTGAAATTTGCGGACGGAAATAGTTTGATCAAAATACTTTGTGCAACATTCCTTGATAAATGTTTTCTGCAATAAAATCACAATTCTACAGGCAAAGTTATTCATTGTTTTGCAAAATGTTGCAAAATTTTTGTCCTGGTACTTATTATTAGTGTTATGTATAATTAGGCTGGTTGTTGGTATCATTAGTAAAATTTAAAATGTGGAATTTAATTGTAGTGACCTACTTTCCCTGCAGCTTGGGATAGTTTGCAATTTGAAAGGTCTACCGTTTTCTGGCTAAATGACTCATTGCCAACATGTGTGACAAAATTGAGCCACCTCTGGGAATCAATTAATCCTGGAATATTTACAGTTGTTGGCCTTTGTTCATTTTGATTGGAACGAGTGGTTTGGTTTGTGGGAGGTAACTCAACCAGGGACCTTACAAACATAAAAGGAAAAGTCAGTATAGTAGCTAAGTGAGCAAGACAAGAGACATGCAGCTCATTGTCAGCATTTGTGTTTTCGTTTTACTTCTGAAACATTTGTTAGAAAGCAGAGTTTACGAACCGTGTAGATTGGCAAAGGAACTCCACTACGTTTACGGTATTGACCGTGAACAGATTCCATATTGTGAGTGTAATATGTTACAGGGAACCTGTCATGTTGACCACACCAGAAGCTCACCACACTACCAATTGGGAACGGGTTTGTTGTTGAATCATTCCCCGCACTATTTGTTTATAAAAACCTGTCTATGCTGAAAAACCTATGGTGCAAATGTTTTCCAGTCCCTTGAGATTCCATCATAGACAGGTTTCACTGTAAAAGTATATCTATAGTAGGTACTGTAAACAATAGTCAACTTATCTGGGATAAACACTATAAAACGTATGTCGGTGTACTATGCTGTCAACTTGACAGGTTTCACTGTAATATGTGGCGTAAATTACTACGTAGTAAAATCAACACTGATTATTTCGGCAATTGTATAATAGAATAATATCTCTGGTTGATATGCATAATGAACATATATACAGGGATATGCTATATTGACAAATGGTCGGCGTACAACACTTCGATCATTACAGAACCAGAAGGCATGCTATACTTCGGACTATTTCAGGTAATTGAAGAACAGTGTTTAGACTTTTATACATTTATACTGTATAAATTTGATAGGTTTCCAAATCTAAGTAACCCTTCACTGTTTCAGTTTTCCAACAGATTTTCGTGCATGGACCCGAACAGGCCGGATCTGAACGGATCAAAGAGGTGCCCGTCATTGTGTTCCGGTTGGTAATAAAAAATAAAATAATTGTTCAGTATTATTTAAAATGTCCATAGTATGGTAAAAAAGAAATCTGGGAAGTACAGCGTGTGATGTGATTTGACTATTTTCATGGTCTTCTTTATAGTAGTCGTCACGAGAGTTGAGCTTCAGAGTGGCTCGTTTATCACGCACGCTACTCTTCGAATGAGTCACTCTGAAGCTCAACTATCATGCCAACAACATACTATACCCCTAACGCGGAGTCTGTGAGACTTTTCTGAGACTTTTCTTCAACAAAAGGACCTTTTCGACAATTTTAATCCTTTAATTGCCATTGTTCAATAATTGAATAATTGCTGCGCCCTGTCCCCTTCTATTTCCGGTCCTTTTGTGCCTTTCCCTTTGTATAACACTTCCCAAAAGTAATTTATGGTGCTTGTTCTCTAACATGTATGGCTTTGCAGATTTGACCGATGACAACATCCGCAACGATGTGAATTGCATCTTGAACGAAATGAGGGACAAAGGGGAAACTAACAGGTCCAGGTGATAATATATGAAGTTTTTCTGTTTGTATGTACTACACCTTGATCTTCAGTAAATTACAATGATAGCATATACTGTCGGTTTCAGTTTTATGGCCGATCAAACATGCGAGGAGCACAAGAACCTAAACATGTTCATATATGGATGCAATATTTAAGAATTTGCTACCTGTCATTCCTATTCTTGAAACATGTAAACATTTATCTATGTGAAATGGAAAGTAATTCTCAAAGGGAATAATTAACAAGTCTGTATATAAAACTTCCATATGGTATTTGTGATTCACACGATATGTGATCGCACGGTTAACGGAAAAGATATATTCAAAATAAACCTGTGTTTGTGAATTTATGTAATAAACTGTATAATATTATAAAGAGTTCTGTGTTTGAATTGACTTTACTAATAATTCAAATACTTAATTGCGAAGCAGTTCATAATGTCGGCATTTGCGGATGGAAACATGATTCAATGAAATTTTTCAGGGGTAATTAACTAATATCTTGGTTTAATAACTTTACAAGGACCGTGTGTTTCATTACCAGCCTGATTTTAGCAACTGCCTAACAATTAAAAACCTTTACAAGTTTTTACAGCTAATAATTAAAATGGCACAAAGCAAATGTAGCACTGACAAATTGAATTACTGAACTAACAAATTATGTACGTAAACGCAGCTCAAAAGTCGGTATGAAAAAAAATGTATTATTATTTTTAACAAGCCGTGTAAAAAACTAAGTTTTTTGAATACTAAGTTTATATTAGATACCGTAACCTAACCCACATTAACGTATACAGTAAATAAAAGTAAACGATCTTTATGTAACGCTCCTTGTAACGACCCGTAGGCATCCCCCGTAATTATGCGGCCGTAAATTCGTAACTATGCTTGAGTTGTTGGGTGACGTCGGTTGGTGAAATGCAAACACGCAAACACGCAACCGCCACGCACGAGCAGTGTATATAAACTTAGTAAAAACAAACCATATCAACGTGATTCGCAAAAACAGATTTGTCAAGTTCTATTTCTGTTTATTTGCTATTTCTATTTAGTATTTCCATGCTTTATTAGCGATGCAAATTTCGCTGTTGCGCATGCGTGGAACGGTGCACCAATCGCAGGGCGCTACGTGACGTCACGCCGAGGTTTCCAGCACAAAATGGCGGAATGAAGTCGGAAATCGATCGTCGGGGACCAAAATCGCAAATCCAGCGTTGTAAACGAACATTCACCGGTTTTCTAACACAAAACAAGAACTATGTCATCGAAAGGAGTCGTTTTATCGACGATAACATCGACATTTTGAGTTTTTCCGGAGAAAAATGGCGAAAAAAGACGGACGTTGCGCGACAAATTCAAATTTTCCCCAGGCGAAACGGAAATTCATCGATCAAGGTTAGCAGAGTTGATTATTTTATCCGTTATTTCACCTGTTGTCAACGCATTTCAGTCCATATTTTTGCGCAAATACGATTGAAATATAAGTAAAGTCCGAAATATTGGAAATAATTTTGTAATTAGGAGTTTTATTATGAGACTGAATTAATGGATAATTCAGAAAAATTATCGATTACAGTGGCACAGACTTATTAGAAGTCACTGTTATTATTGGAAATACATTCAATGCATTAAGAAATAATTATACATGGTTCTGTAAAGTTCTCCTATTTCACCCTAATTAACAACATGCACAATAATATATTTTTCTCAATAATATAAGGCACGCATGAATTCCCAGATTACATTGTTGTCTTCTTCAAAGATGTGGTTTATTAGAAACCTTGTAGCCAATTTGTACTTCTTGGGATTGGTTACTATCTTTTTCAAACAACTTACAAGGAATATTGCCGCAAAGTATTCCGCGGAAGTTCTATGAATGATATTTCATACTTTTAGCTTCCCAGACCTCCTATATTTCCTATTTTTCCTATACAAATTATAGGATCCTATTTATCTACTACATTTTTGAGGAAGCTCCTATTATTCCTATATATTTGCAGTCCTCAAGCCATATTCCCTGAAATTTTGCTGTGTGTTCCATATAATTATTTGTTAGAAGTACATACTGTAATTATTCGGTTTTGGCAACACTGTCGTATACTGCATTTCAAAGTATACTAGGTACCCTTCAAATTGCTTGTAGTTGTCGACACTTCAATTTAGTCAATACTAATGGCAGCTATCCAGTCTATATTATTTATATTAATTGTTTAAATTGTCTATGGGTGAAATACAGTGAGCTGCATTTATATCGAACTCGCTTAAACGAAACTCGCTTATTACGAACTGTGTGTAATCAAGGACCAAATTCCGGATAAAACGAATTCATATAAAACGAAAAATCGATTTGATCAAACATAATATGCAATGAAGATTCAGCATATACAGGGGTTGGACAATGAAATTGGAACGCCAGTTTTTTCACACGACCTTCAAATCCAATAATTTAAACAGTATAGTAAAATGGTTACCAAAATTAGAGAAATATATGGAGACACTCAATTCAAGCTCAATTCTTTTGTTGAATACAGCTAAGACATGTCACTACCATGTGTACATTTCGGTTTAGGAGAAATTTGACTTTTTAGTGGTCCATGCAAGAAAAGTGAAGGTTTAACAGGTAATCGACTGTTCACTTTAGCCATGCAAAACGATGATTCATTGTGGTCCAATCTGCACTAAACCAACATATTCT
>JAQFZQ010003227.1:0-11313 GCA_034696005.1 Glomeris marginata | reverse complement strand
TAGTTTTAATTGTATTCATTATTTCTACTGTCCGAATATCATGGGGTGTTACAAAACCGTGTCATATCTCCTTTAAGAAGTTAATTCGGGGGAATGCGCGACCTTATTTTGTGTGCATCGCTGTGTGCACTCGATGAAAATTAATGCGGTACTGTATTTCATTCAACACGGTTTGAAAGTGACCTGGAACACGAATTCCGCCATTTCTTAAATTTTTTTTCCAAAACAGGCTTTTCACGAGAGAAATCTGCACAAAGATAGGAAAAATTTGATTATCTCGGACAGCCCCCTGGGTTATCTGTTGGGATTGGGTTGGAAATCAGTTTCAACGAATAGCCGCCAGACGGCGCATAATTATGCAAATGTCTTCTATTTTTGTATTGAAAGTGTCTCGTTACTTGACCTTGAAAAGGCGTATCAATGTCACGTCCAGAAATCGCATGGGGCGAAATATTTGCGTTTGTGACGAGCGTCACGTACCTTTATTGCCCATTGTATTTTTAATAATGGGGGGTATAGACGCAGGAAATGGTGTCAAAAAGAATCGAATCAATTTTTAAGTATGGATTCCACGAAATAGTTTGACGATTTCTCAATTCGCTGCTCAAGTAGCATTTTAACTCGCGCGTAATTTATGAACGTCTGTATTGCGGGCAAAATGAAAGATGGCTTGGTATTTGTCAAGTGTTTAGTCGGCATGCAAAAATATAGACCAGGTTAACGGGACAAAGCTGTATACCTACCATTGTTATTTTTTAAAGGAAATTTCACTGATGAAAAATTGCGGTATGTTCACACATTTGTTATTACTCTTTAAAAACGTTTGGCGCGGTTTCACGAGGGAATTGCAGGAGCAAATGCCTTTCCATCCATTACATGACATTAAACTGACCAAATGCAACGAAAAACGCGCTCCTAACGTCTAATTAACATGGGGTAGAAATGCGGATGCGGACCCGATCCGACCCGCAACCTTTTAAAGGAAATAATTCTGGTAAAAATTATACTGAAAATAATTCCCATGGGCAGCAGTGGTTTTCTCCTGAATGCTTTGTTTGGACAACTATATGGCTAATTTGAAGGGTGAAAAACTAGAACAATGTATACTTCAGTAGGTTGTTTACAATTCACAAGTGTTTTGCGAATTAGTAAAAAAAATGAATAATGTTGTTGCATATCAGTATTTCAAGGTAGTTGCACGATTTGTTTGAGAATCGTTCAGCCAAATGAAACGTATAGGATTTTATAATGGCTTTTATTTATTTTTAATGATGTGTATTTAGAAGCGGATCCGATCGGACCCGCATCCATATCCCTATTCCGACAGATTTATCGGATTCCCACTGAATTTGTTTTGTTATGGGCTAATTTTTTTTTATATACCATGCCGAACTTTTTGCAATATGTATACGAATTTCGTTATAAGAAGGTTCGTTTTAAAATCGAGTGTACTGTATGTAGTGGAAAGGAATCTGTTTTGGGAGTATAAGATCCATACAATGAGCAGATATAGGCAAGGTATAACTAGACATCCTGCAGACAAAGCTTATCTTGCAGCATGCGTAAATAGTTGATGGACCAATAGGAACGCAGATACCACTGCAGCTCTGTGGTGAAACGCACCATAAGATGTAAACGTTTAGTGTAATTAAATTATAGGTGGCATGTTCGTTGAACAAGTTCAAATGAAAGATGACGTCAAAACGCATCATGTTGACATCCAGAAAACAAGTTGCTGAATTTCAAGTAACTTGTGCAACTTGTTCAATAATAAAAATGTATATGCAACCGAAGAGCATTTGCATTATTCAACCGGAGAGAATATGTGTGTGCCTGAACAAAATATTTCAGCGATGCTTTCAACCAATGACAGGTATAGCTTTCAGTTCTGGAAAGTGCTGGCATTCCTCCGTGTTTTTTTGCACCCTGCGTTCAAGTTTTAGCAAATTTCGCTGCTTTCGTGTTATTCTGTTATGGAAAAATTCCATACGGATGCATATAGCGGACAGTGATATTTATTACGTTATAAAAATATATTCCTTTGATAAAATCCCAAAGTCTGTTTGCTGTTTGACCATATTTTTGCGAAAGAACTTTAAATTAAATGTCATTTAACGCTTTATTTCTATGTAAATACTATAATATAAAGGACACTTGCAAGTGTAATCTGTGTAAAACACGCTGCACAAGTTTCCTGTTGCATTCTCCTTTTCTGTAACAACAAGCACTTTTTTTTAAATCAATTTTGTTGGCAAGAAACACCATGTAAACGCCTCTTCAATTTTGCCATTTGTGAAAAAAGGATATACGAGCAGCTGCTGAACACTTGAGTGCATGGCAACAACCACTTGGTTTCTTCCGTAAAAACCCCTCGGATTTTCCTCTATCCATTTTCAAATACGATTGAGCGCGTGTGACTTGGGAATGTCATTCTCTGTGTATTCGACTCCAATGACATTTGACCATTTTAGCGTTTTCAATGTGCGCCACTTGCGGCCGCTTCAGGAACCTGCAACGAATTGCCATCGTTCTCATTGGCCACATTATCAATTTGTTAGCAGTTCTTGGGTTGGCCGCCAGGTGGCGCTGCTGTATTGCCATTTGCTGCTATAGCATGCAGGAAAGCAGACTCGACCGCATTCATTTATTACACTGTCAATAGCACTCTTCTCTGTATAAAATTGCTGTACCTTACGTGTTTATTTTGCGAAACAAAGCTGTTGTTATATAATACTTTAAAAGGCAAATAATACATTATATTTACATTATGAAAACGAGTTCCTTTTCTTAAATATTCCGCAAACCACTCTCTCTCCTTCCTTCCTTCCTTCGTCATTATTCCGCTGTATTTACTTTTGTGCTGAATTTGAAATCGGAAGAAACTTGAAGGAAATTCCCCGTAGGCTTTTGCGCGTGGCCATTGTGTTTTTTAGTGTTTTGAGCATTTGAGGAAACGAGCCGCGTTATTTGTTGCTGCATGGAATTTTGCGCCGGTTTCATGCCGCATTTTGCATCTTATTTTAGTTGCCGATCTTGCAAATAGCCCATAATTTTTGCGGAAGTTTTCACCACGTACTCTCAATCGGAGACGTGGGATTGTCCCCCATATAACATTTCACGGCAATGGTATATTCATTCTGAATTACGCTGACATTGATCCCCTAATTTCAAGTGGCATTTCATGCAGCGAATAACAATGTTAGGTATATTGCATGCTATGTTTGGAGACAATTAAGGCAAATCGTGTTTTAGTCCTTGCTCATCCCGAACATAATTTTATGAGGCTATGTATATTGATCACCTGCTTGTTCTCAAAAATCGATGCAACCTTTTGTGCACGTGCACATGTATTTGTTGGGAAAATGTTTGCCACCGCTCTAGGCATTAGTTACACTATATCATTTGCTCACCTACACCATCAATAATTAAACAATACCGTGACGTGATAGTCTGTGTTTGCATCTTTAATTTCCATAAAATTACTATATTTTGCCACGCTTTCCGTGTAATTGCTAATTGCCAAATACGATTACTGCTGCCATCTATACTAAAGTGCTGCCGCATTTTGGATATTATATATGACAATCTTGGCTGGACTAAAAAAAAAGCACGGCCTGCTATTGAAATTTGCAATTGGCTTGTTGGCCCCCTTTTTGCATGCATGCATGTCACAGCTGTCATGATACTGTGTCGTAAGATTATGACGTCAACGGCTTCATTTCAATATTCCATTAATTTTCTTTCCAATAATGTTGTCGTTGGAAGCCATATTGTATAAAAACGTGCCGATCCCGGCAGATCTCTCTCTCTCTCATTGGTCGATTCATTCATGTGCCGCCCATACCAATACAGTCCGTTTCAACTTCGTAGAGAATCGCGGATGAATACGGCCAAACCCCGCCCATTTATTGTCCATGCAGCCAATGGCTAAACGCTAAAATACGGAAAAGCGCGGGCCAATCAGGATTTTATATGATGTGGAGTGAAATGTACACAGTATATAGGTTTTTGTCATTCTTAAATATTTTTTGCGTTGTATAAATCGATGCCTATAAAACTGTGTGTATACGGGGATGGAATTTTTCCGGGTTGTTTATGGTCCAACTTCTGACGCAGTCGGCACGTGATTAGATCAACCAATGAGAGCGCTTCTTTCAAATTTTATTTTCCATTATGTTCGTCGGATGAAATATAGTGGCATTACTTTAAAACAACCTTTTTGCAGGCTATTTAGATGTTCGAAGAAAAACGCGCGCAGTGCGATTTACCCGCGAATCTGAAAATAAGTTATTGACGGGGGGACATGGAAAATGTCGTTCAAGATTGTGAATTTGAATGGAACTGGATTTCTGTATCTTTCAAACGTACATGGAGTATACAATATTGAATTTGAAGATTGAAGAGGTGACAATTGGAACGGCGCACCGCTCGTTCATTGGTCGTTGTACGGCAGTGCTGGCCACGCCCACTGCATTCACCGGTCGATGATGAGGCCCCCAGGCTTTTGGCATTCGCCATTTTGTTGACATTTCCCGTTTAGCCAGGTCCCATACAAACCCATGGGAATGATAAGACTGCGGTGCACTTGAGTCAACTGCAGAAACTGTTTGCAAACAAACCGCTAGCTGCTAAAAACCAATTATTAGCCAGATTAGCCCTTCAGCTTTACGCCCACCTTTTATTTTATCCTTATTATCAAATCTATAGTAGAAAATGATAGGCATTCAAAGGGTGTGTGGCGCGCGCAGTGTTTACTCGACACACTTTCATTTCTTATTTGCCAGGTAGGTCTGGCCCTAAAAAAACATTTTCCACCGATTTCCACGTGGCACAAGCTTTCAACAACCATCGGTTATAAACCGCGCATGATGTTGTTTATCCGCCATATTTGAAACGGCCGCTTCGCCTGAATTATGTGCAGCACAAATGCAGCGGTGTGTTTCAAAACGCATTATTATACTCTCTTTAAATAAGTGAAAGGTGACATTTGCAAGAAAATTCTGCATACAGTGATGTGCAGCTAAATTAGCAATTCAGTGTTTTCTTGATCCTATACCCAATTGCCTAAGTGCTTCTTTTATAACTGTGTTGTTGCACATTTCAAGTACAATAATATAGAAATGTTGCTGTTGAAGTATAGTAAACGCAATTTTGTTATGGATATAAGACGGTCACGGAGTATTTGGTGAAAGAAGACAAACAACACGTGTGCGGAAGATGCATATTAAAAATGAATAATTGCAATTGTTGGGATTAATGCCAAGGTCTGTTGAAGCAGTTCGGTGAATTATTTCGCTCGTCAAACTCTGCTAAATAACTTGTATATACAGTAAAACTCCAACGGATCGGCGAAATTGGTTCGTTAAAAATAACATGGCTTTTGTATATAATATTCAAAGTTTGGCCGGGACTTTTGTTATAACCGAGGGTTCGTATCAACAAGTTTTTACATTGGTTATTTCTGAAATGAAACGTGTTTTCGACAAGGCATTATCGTGAAACTATATAACCAAATCATGCGCCAATTGTGTAAATGCGCCACATAAAATTTTGCATCAAAATAATAATGAGCTTGGCGAGAATCCCAAAATACTAATGAGCTACATTTCACTATTGTATTGATAATTGGATAGTATATAATGACGCTGCAAATGATGCACTTAAATAATGAAGGATGTGTTATTTATCATATGGTCATTATACTGATGCAGAACTTACAGGTATATTTTATTAACCACCTGATTGCATTCTCAATAAGTGCTTGCAGTGTCATATGAATGATTATTTGTCGATTCTCGCCATTTTGTTTAAATGTGCAACTATACCCATTTGCAAGTCAATTCTGTTTGACAATCTCATCTTTGACTGCGTTTCCATGGTCGAAATATTCCGGGGATTTTGTGGAAAAAGAACCGGAGGGTTGAAAAAGGGAACCTTGGACTGCTTGGACAAATAGGTACTGGTCGTCTAAGGTTCCCTTTTCCCCCTGCGGTTCTTTTTCCACATAATCCCCGGAATATTTCGACCATGGAAACGCAGTCATTGTAACGCAGTCATTGTACTGTATATTTGAATACTATGTACTAATTTAATGATATTGGAAGCCAAGTCTTGCAACAACGAATTTGACATTGTTCTCTTTTTTTTTTACACTGTATTATAATATCCGGAATATATACTTGGCCAAAAAATGCTACAACAGCATGCATGTCATGTGCTGATTTTGCTTACATATTCTGTCGTTAATATGACAAAATGAGAAAAATCGTTGTCATCCGGTTTCATGTAAACATAATTGCGCGTATATTTAGGAGCAACTTTATGTGGAAATTAGTTTCAAAATGTAATCCCTGGCTGGAAAAAATGCCAATATTGACACTTTGATAATGTGGTGCGGTCCTGATTTTCTAATGTTTTTTGCGCACTGTATATCATTTGGTGATTCTTGAATATAAAGTGATTGAGCTTGTCTAATATATGAATGGCATCTTGGAAGAAGGGGAAATCTTAATGGTGTTCATTTGAATTTTGTCGAGTGGCAAGAAAGTTTTTTGGTTCGTCATTAGGAAGCCAACATTACTTTGAATAATGTGCACTTAAATAGGCAAAATTTGTGCGGAGATGGCTTGCAGTTTGCTCAATTTCAATCCCTCTTTTTCAGCTGTCATATCGCTATAAACTCTTAATATATATTCAATAACTATTTTATGGAATCGTCAAGAGTGTCATGTTGCCTTCAGTTAATCCTCTATTCAATTTGCTCGCTCTTTCAATGTGCCAGCCATTATTTCAAGAAGCATGTGCATGAAGCAAATCTTCAAAACAAATGTCAATACGATTCGTTAAAAAATACAGCAATTTTATAATTTATTAGGCGAAATTAATCTGCCTTTTCTATAAAGTGAGATGCCGAGTGAGATCATGAAATAGTTATGCCATAAACTGCTGTTTTGGAGCATTAGATTTTCAATCATTCAAGCTTTGAATTGAGTTTTTGTCAACTTTTCTGAATTATGATTTGAGCCACTTTTTTACCCAAATTAAAATCGTTTGATGTGCACTTGGAGTCGAATCCAAAATTGAAAATGCTATAAAATAACTTCAGTTTTTATTTTGATGGGTGAAAGCAATTGACATCAATAAAGTGTGGGATAGGGTCTTCAGTCTGTCGAGTGATCGATTAAAATGTCAAGAAATGGCTTTTGTTTTCTTTTTCACGAGCGAGCTGAACTCCAAAACCAAAAGTTACATATGAAGTGTGATAATTTTAATCCATATCTTGCAATTAACTCGAACACATGTCTGCATCCTATACATCCAGTTAGTTATGTATAAATCGATCTGACGGAATCAATTCCCATTAATTCCATCTGAATTTCTATATCATGAATTCATTGTCAGTTTCAAGTTGCGATCTGAGTACATCGCAGTAACTATTAGAGTCTTGTTTTTCACTGATAAGTTTGATTGTATTGCTTCCGAAATGCGAGATTGTCAACAGCAAAGTAAATGATGAAATCACTGTATTGTATTAGATGTTGAATTTTCAAAGGACGCCGCCAGCAAAGGAAGCCACGCCTATATTCGGTGGCAGGCTTTTCATCAATTGACTATTCAGTATAAGCGCCTCCCATGCATTGCCAATATGGAGGCTGTAGTGAGACAAATTATGGCGCGTGATTGGCTGAGAACAATGTTTCTCGCTGAGGACTCCATTTGTTGTTTGTTTTCTTCAGCCATGTCATACTATTGAAAAGGGTCAATTAGAACACGAAATTCACGTTGTATTAATATTACAATATGACAACTTTTGCGAATAGGAACTAAGTTATTTCTTATAATGCAATCGGAATTTTGAATAGGTACTTTGAAGACGGAGTTTGAAAACTTTAAAATTGCATTTGGTTGAATGCGCGGGGAGGAAAGTGTGCCCAGATTCGTTTGAATCGCGGCAATTTGGTGGATTGAAACGTGTTTGGGTTCATGGGCATGTATTTCCGGTTATATTTACCGAAAAAGTTTATGGATGCGTATAAAGGCCAGGATTTGCATTGCAATCGCCGATACACGTCCAAATGATCGTTCTTCTCGCGAGCAGCACTTTAAAAAATGCGCATTTTCCTCGCATCCGATGGTATTTGCCGGAATACTATATATAATTACAGAGCGTCTGTCCCAGCGGTTGGAAGTTTGTTTGTGCTGAAGGCGTGCTGATGACGAGGAAAGAAAGCAAATTGGCGCAATTGTAATAATAAGAGCGTGCCAGTGTGAATATTTCAGTGCGCGGAGTAAACGGCCTAATGAAACTGGATACGCCAGTTGCCATGGAAACCGTCTCCCTGTGTGACGCCGATCCCGTTTTATCCACATTATTCGACACTGATCTTTGCGAGTATCTCGCAGCGCCACCTTCTTTCCTTTCATTGCCTCTTGCCCATTGGTCCGTATTCAGACACGTTTCCCACATGTTTCGTATCGGTTTCTTCCAGTGATTTTGACCGATAGTATAGCGAAAATCCAAACTTCGTTCCTCTAAATGCCATTCTTTGAATTTTTGTTCCTGTAATATTTCTCTATGTACAACATTTTCAAAAATATGATTTGCAACTATCGAAGATATAATAACAATTTATTGACGTTCATACACGTCGGATGGAAAAGGTGCTCCAAGGTTTATGGATCGATGCAATATCTTATCATACTTCATGTTCAATATGTTCCGTATTATATACTACAGGGTATGACTAAATTATTAGAGCTGCAAAATTGGCCCATGGAAAACTTTGGACAGGAAGGAAATCCCTGTGCAGGATGTGACTCACCATGGAACACGATTTTTAATAGCATTCCTTCTTATTCAGTGTGAAACATTGTGTATATATCCATGATCCCTGCCCAACAAACAAAGTATTTCTGTAATAAGACTGGCATTTGAAAAAAAAAATAAGTATATTCATGCTGCCAACCTCTATATATAAATGGTGGGTTTTCCTAATCTGAACTACAGGGACATTTTGGTTGGATTGCTGTCATTTACATGTGCGAGTTGGATGGATTGCGCGTTTTCCAAGTGCGATTCTTGTGGAAATTGAATGGCATTTTGATAGAGTGGCTGGCAGCTATGTAGACTTTCAGCAAATGATCGTTAATCACAATGATGGAAATTGGAATTGCGATTGCACGGTGCCAGTTGCTAGATTGACCCCTTGGACACGGATCGATAATGGCAAGGAGTAATCGGCCAATTGCCACCTCCCATTTTTGCTTATTTACTCAATTGCAGACGTGTAACTGGGAATTTCATTTCCTGCTCATGTTCGGTATTCACAGAAGCTTCTCGTAAATTGCAACTCCCACCCAACTTCCGTTTCCGCTTCCGTCCCGGTTTTTACGCCTTCATTTCTATATTTATGTAGATTCGTGGAATTAAGACGATTAATTCGTTGCAGATTAGCGAAGTTCAGCTGGTATTATGCCTGTCAATCTCGCCCACGGTTACTTAAATATATGAGATGTTTCAAGACCTTTTAAGGGCCGATGTCATTGCGCAAAATCAGCCTATATCATTTTATCGATTGGTTAAGAACCTTGCAAAATTTAATTAAGTTTTTAAGTAATTTCTCAAAAATAATTTGAGGTTGTATATATCACCAGCTTTCTCACGTGTGTCGAGAAAAATGTTAATGCATTTTTTTTGGTCTTATTTTAATTGCACTCTTATAAAAATTGTACCATAAATGGTGACATTTTGCATTCTTCGCATGTTTATTTAACGCCTTTTGTTATATTCTCTGTTTGAAAACGAATTTCTCGGTGTGGATTACGAATATGGCATCTGTGTGACAATGGCAACGGAGGATATTGAAATAGATTTTTCCATATAGGAGGCAATTGAAGTAGGTATAGCTGAGATCAGATTTATTTCAATCCGTTCGCAAGGTTTCGATTCGTACTGTTTGGATCAATACACGTGAAATCATAAGATTGCACACACAGTTGATAAACCCTATTATCTGTTTTGCTGACTTTCAATAAGTTTTATTTGCGCAGCGTTGCAAAATCGGTATTATTCGGTATACGGTAATATTAACTGGCCACCTGTTGGCCGACTTGTGCACTTGTAACAGTGTAATTACACAGTCTCGTATATAAGGCCGTGATTGCAGCTCAATGAGATTGCAGTGCGGACAAATGCTATATGTTTTGTTGATAACAAGAATTGTTTGATTTGATGGAAGATTAATTTACTGATTATTTTATCGTTGAATGTTTATTAACGTTTCTTGCAGTAGTACATATATAGTTGTACGATGCTGCTGCTGCGGTAGATGGCGCTGTTGATTGGTCAGTTTGGCGGATGTTTTTATAGCCTATATGTAGGTCGGTGTTGAATAGTGTTGGAAGGCATTTTCTAAATTTAGCTTTTGTGTACTGCAAGGGTTTCCTTGCCGCAAATAATAATAATAATAGCCATTATGCACAGTGCCGAGCAGAATTATAAGTTCACTATATAGAAGAACCTTGTTTATCGTACAAAACCTCCGTGATGTAACTCGCTAGAGAGCAATAATGTTGGCGCAATGTGGAAAGTTTATGCGCAATTAACGCAAAATGTGAAAATAAGTGTTCAACATATTTAGAAAAAAGGTGCGTATTAATCAATTGCGAGATGCCGTGAAATTGCAGACATTTGGAGGTGGAATGACGATTTATTTGAGTGTAACGATTAGCGAGTGCATCTCTCTTTCAATGCCAAGGCGGCTGAACAAATTCAATATTCAGCTTCAAATGTCGTGAAATGTGGGCCCCATATGGGCTTTGAAGTTGCGTCATCAAGGGCAATATAAGGCAAATGTTCTGTGTTGTAACATTTTCGAAAAGTCAGCGAGCAAAATGAAAGACTCCATGGGGCATTCCTGTTCTGCATAATGCAACTGGGATTAAATTTGCTAAGCTCCAGATAATACCACCACTAATAACGCAAAGGTGCATGTACTCTGTTGTTATCTTTTCATGAAAATGAGTGCACCTAACAGTATATTTCAGGAGTGTGAAATGAATCGATATACCCTTATATGTGACATCGATGTTGTTCGCGGCCGATCTGCGAACTATATGCTATTTTGAATATCAATTATACGATACTTGTAATTTTACTTGCAACTATCGCATATAGTCAATGTACATACTGTCCAAATGTCAGTGGTAGTATATACACAGGGTGGTCCAAAAGTGTTGCCTGTTGTGGAATAAATAAAAACTGGTAGCAGATACGCGGTATACGACCATATACGAAAACAATCACAACATATG
>JAQFZQ010003226.1:0-11318 GCA_034696005.1 Glomeris marginata | reverse complement strand
CCCTCCCCTCTGGCGACTTTCCCCTCCCTTCTCGTATCCGTGCAACCATACCCCCAATATTATTTAAGTAACCGTGCGCACAAATGATACGTTTCCAAAACCTTGACTATACTATGGCGAACTAAAGTGGTCACAAAACTGCAACAGCGCCACGAACGGTTTGTATTGACATGATCATATTGCTAACGTGTTGGCTTCCCATACACAATAAAGCCGATCGAAACCAGCCCACAGTGGTTACGTGACTATGGAGGGCGTGTCCAAGAACCTCATTGGTTGATTTACTCCAAGACACACCCTGTTCGCTATTTCCCATCCCAAGACTACATTACGAGCCTGTTCAGGGAGGCTAAATTCGACCGAACAATACAAAAATTCCCTTAAAAAATTCCAAAAAAATCCTACAACGGCCGAATATAGCCTCAGAACAGGGCCTCTGAAATTCAATCTCCTTGCAAGGCCTAGTGACCTAGCCTTGCCCAACCACAACCGTTGCAATCCAATAACAGGACAAAGGGAGAGAGGCTAACTGTACGCTGCATATTCGTCTGCTACTCTACTTCAGGCCTAAAGTACAATTTCTAAAACGATTCCCTGATTTTCATTTCGAACAAGTGAATTTCAAAAAAAGTGCCATTTGTCGTCACGCACTGGCCAATCGCGTACGGAGACCTACCAAAAAGAGGCGGGGCACATATACAAAATGGCAGCGGCATCGGGAAACAAAGCTCCTATGACCGACGAAGAAAGGATACAATTAGCGGAGAAACTAGACAAAGAATTGGCTGAATTCGTTGAAAAGTTGCCAAAAACTCCTTACAAAGATGGATTCCGTAAAGATAACATGGATAAAGTTAGTTTCGTAATCGTTATGGGAACTTCCGCAACTTTCTGTCTGACGTTGGATGTTGCGTGCAATATTATGTGACGTCACAACGCAATTCGTACGAGTCTCTGCAACAATGTTGCACGGGGACTCGTCGAACGCAAGAAAGTTGCACACGTGCGCTTTGATCATTTCCTGTATATTTTAAAATTGTTTTTATTTTCTCTGGAACTAAGGAAATGGAGGAACACCCTGCATTTCGTACAGCACCTATACATGAGGGTGAAGACCTGCCACCATTAGTTGCAGCAATGCAAGCTCTAAAATATGATCCTGAGGAAAATTCCCCAGATGGTAAAATTATTATTTTATCACTGCATTGTACTTAAAAAATCAATCCATACAAATTAACATTTTATATTTAATGAGAAAAGTAAGATCTTGTCAAATATTTCTTTCACAAAAGTTTAGTAACTGCTGCACAATTGTGCAAATGAAGAGGTTACATGTTGAAAGTGTTTTTCCTATCTGTTAAAATAATTTGCAATATCGAGTGATAATATGCAATAAAATAAAAATGCGTAATTTATAAAACCTTCATTACCTGGAATTAATGAAATCCCACTTCACAATTTAATATAGTATGTATAACAATTGTATGTATGCATTATACTTACTTTATGTAAATCTGTTAAGAACTGGCAAATAATTACAAGGAAGATGGGAACCACAACTTTAAATTGAAGAAGTATCAATGGGCCATCACGGCTTACACCGAGGGAATCAAACTGAAAAGCAACAATTTGGATTTAAACGCACAACTTTACACAAACAGGGCCACTGCACATTATTACCTAGGGAATATGCGTTCATCTCTGAAAGATTGCAAAATAGCTCTCAAGATGAAACCCAATCATATGAAAGCAATAATCAAGAGTAGGTATGCATGAATATGTAATTACAAAATAATAATTGTATACTAACTATTAACTTGTATCTTACTTATTTCCAGGTGCACAATGTTGTATGCGTTTAAAAGAGTATACAGAATCTATAAAATATTGCAACATGGGATTAGATGTAATATTGCAAATTTACATTAATTAATAAGTAAAATGCACAATTTTTAAACAAACCCACTTTACATTGGTTGAGCAGATGAATGCAGAAGACAAAGTGCTGCTGGGTTTGCGAGAAGATGCAGAACGTGAACAGGCATGGATTATTATAATTTATAGAGCTTATTCACGAGAACGATGGCGGCCATTTTGTTTTGTAAAATTTAAAAATTTCCGTCAAAATCGTATTTAATGCAGGCGTACTTACATAAACACGATTGTAGACTTTACTGCAACTCTCAGCAACACATTCTGTACAAGTGTGGACGAAATCCGTTATGTATTTCTTTGGAAATCACGAAGACAGCCGACGAAATAGTCTGCTGAGAAAGAGTGAACGCGTTCGAATTTGCCAGACGTGACTATCCGATCATCATTGCCAAACTGCAGCAGAATTCGATGATCGGATAGTCGCGCCTGTCAAATTCGACCGCGTCTGCAGCAGACGATTTATTGGGTATTTGGGGTGATTTCGAAAGAAATACAGCACGGACTTGACACACATATAATAAATGTGATAATAACAGTTGAATGCCTAAAGATATTTCAAAGTTTGCAAGTTTAAAAAACCAATTTTGACGTCAGATTGGCACGAAAATGCATGCAAGTTGAAATTTTCACTCTACAAGATGGCCGCCGTTCGTGGTTGTGACGCCACGTGAATAATCTATATGCAAACAATGATTGATACAAAATACAGTTGAAATCGGTTATATCATCATAGACCATAAAATGAATTCCTGGATTTCCTGGACAAGTCGTGGAATTAAAAAGTGCTCATGGGAATATTTTAACCAACTTTATAGCCAGTTAATGTCACATGGAAATTCTGGAAAAGTATATTGTATATTGGATATAACATTTTCCAACTTTTGCCAAAACATTTTGGTTATATGACATTCTATATCCCACGCACCTGACATTATATCTGAATTCAACTGCATTTGCTTTTTGTTTGCATGTCTTGTGTTTATAAAATTAAAATTTAACAGAAATTACATTAATTAATAGAAAGTTGCATTACGCGACGAGCGTAAGAATGCGGCCACTACACGTAAAAAGCAAGAACAGGAAACCAGATTACTAGCCACACTGAAAGTAAGAATCACATAATGTCCATATTTACAGTCAACTTTTTACATACCTTCCTTGCTTCCATGCTGTTAGTTGAACATTAGACCGTAATGGAGGTTAACTGTCATTACCATGTATCTTAACCTGTAATTAAAAACTTTTTATATACCATACACAATGAAATTTTGAATTTCAAAATTCAAACTTACCATATTTATTTAGTTGAATGTCTATGTAGCAATTGTTTTGGAGTTGAAAACAAAAACTTGCTTCATGTAAAGTTGACTGTAGACACCTGCGAAAATTATAAACAAATGTTAATACGCATACCATTAGTACATACCTGAAGTTTTATTAATAAAAGTTATATTTTTTCAGGAGAGGAACATACAAGTAGCACATGATGAAGATAGACCATTAAATATTTGTGACTTGGAATCCCAGCATCCGATGGCCATGGGATCCAAAGTTTTCCTCGACAACGAAGGAACCCTCCACTGGCCGGTGTTGTATTTTTACCCTGAACAAGCTGAAACCAACTTCATTAAAGATGTTCCTGAAAATACAACGCAAGTGTAATCTACTTATTATTATTAAATATAAATATTATCATATGTATAATTTTTTTATCCAGGATTGCCGATCAGCTTCTAACCCTTTGCGGCCGTGGATCTCAATCACCCGAAGACCCCGCATGGAAAAACATGTTAAATACATTAAGTGTACTGTATCATTTCTAATGTGTAAATTTCCAAATTGCATCATTTTTTATATATATGTAATATTATGCACAGGTTTATTTTGATGATCACAAGGAAAATAACATCCGTAAAGTCCAACATTCGTCTTCGTTGAAAGACATTTTATCAGATCCAAGGTAAAGAGAACATCAACTGTACTTATAACTAAATACTAACAGGTGCAATTAATAATACTAATAATAACAAACTATTTTAATAGGTACATCATCGATGGAGTACCCGCGTTTAAAATATTCAACGAAGGTTCTGAATTCCAGAAACAGTACATTGACAGTTACTCCAAATGAAGTTAGAGAATTGTGTTGATTTGATTAAATCGCATCTAACCAAGCCTGTCATCATACACACTTAATTGCTTCAATCCTAACTTAGCGTGAAACGTGGAATTATATATAAGTCACGCGGCGGTATTATCACGATCAACTACTCCGCGAAACATCATCCCGCCTTCAAAAAGTTACCTTCACGATCAGACATGTGCACAGACATTCGTAATCCCATAATAATATAAGTAGAGCCTCAAAATAAAGCACATTGCAACAACAAAAAATTAGACTTCAAAATGAAATAACCCGTTACCGCGGTCTTTTCAAATTAATATAAACCACAGTTTGTTCAATTTGATGGTGTATTTCTAGTGTCTTTCCCCTTCAAATACCCATCAGTTTACCCCTTGGTTTACCTGTATAAGATTTCTATAAGGAAATCATAAATCAACAGAATTACGGTTTGAAAAACCCTCGATTACCTAACGTACCACCGTACCGCGCAAACACCAACTCCTAATAAAGCTGTTAATCAAAAGCAAATCTCATTTGTTTAACGAACAGTAGATCCATTTTGCGGGTAAGGTATCCACGTTTCCATACACTTAATTAAATATTTGATAGTAGTCAAAAATGGGGGAAATAAGATGTCAACATCTATTTCTCGTGTTTTGATTAGATTATTTCTTTAAATGGACATTTGTCACATTTTTGTAGAACCTACCGCAGCTATATTTTCAGTTTCCTGTTGAGTAATTCTGGCATTTGCCTTGAGTTTCTCGTACAGGTCCTGGTTGGGTACGGGGCCCATCGGGAAGTGGTACGGGTCGGTCTTGACGTTGCGCTGAAAGTACATGCAGTTCTTCAAGTGGTTCCCAATATTTTCCTTGTCTTCGAAACCCCAGCAGTGAACCGGGCTGAATGCAGTACTGAAGAACCACCTCTGGAATATTATAAAAAGAAAAAGAAATATTAGCTTCCAGAAAACTGGACAAGTGGAAATGTTCTTCAAGCCCCAAGTCACTGTTTACATTGAATTATATTCTGACAAATGGACATTTATTGACCCGGTCCAAATGTAATTAATGTGTAACTATACTATAAACATAAAATGTATAATTACTTGAACACCTTTACATTCATTTTGCCTTATTACAATCAACTTGTTCGCGCACACTAGCCAAATTTTAGTATAGAACATCTAATGTTAAAGGTGAACTGACAACGTTTTGCAACATACCCTGAAAAATCTAGCATATGATTGCCGCTAATTTAGGAACATTTTCTGAAAATTTGAGACCATTTGAAGCATTATTGCCACACATATGAATTATTTAGTTTCATATCTACCATTGGCTGAAAATTCAAATTTTGTCAAAACAGGACAATGTGACACCAGCACGGTGACATAATCCTTCCATGACGCCCTCTTTAACTACTCGTAACTTTTTGTAACAATTTTTTAAAAAGTTTTTATTGCGCCAATCGTTTTATTGGCATCAATTCTATAGATTTACACACTTTCTAGGGTATGTTACAAAACCTTGCCAGATCACCTTTAAATGATTCCCTAACAGTCATATCCCTTGCAGACAATATTCCATTTTAATCAACAAATTCTGTACTCCTAACAGTACACAATGTTATTTTACAGTCACCATTTTGATTTGACAATAGATGAGCTACAGTGTACTGCAAAATTTGAAAATTAGGGCATTGCATACATCAGATACAATATTACCGCAATTGATATTCCTCGCAAACCGATCAAATTTCATGTGAAAAACCAGGATAAGTGGAACAGTTTCCATTGCACCATTGACTTCCACTTACAAGGGTTCTACCGTACTGATACACATACCTTGTAGGCCACGTGCCATCCGTCGAAACTTCCCGGACTGTACTTGTTCCTCCTCCTCTCCCACTGCTGCACCACCATTCCCCTTTCTTCCAGCAAGCTGCAAGCAACCTCTCTCAGAAGCCTCGAAGTCATGGACAGGTTACACAAGCTAAAGCTATCCAGGCACCGCGCTACGTGCTGCAGCACTTCGAAGGGTAGCCGCGTCAACGCGAGCTCTTCGCCGTTGCAGTGAGCATCCCTTCCTCCACAAGCTCCTTGTTCCTTATTACTACTACTGCTGCTACAAACACCATTACTATTATGATGGTACTTTACGTTAGGTCTCACCCCGAAGCTCTCCAGAATGTCATTGTGGACTACGGTCGAACCCCGGCACGCCGGGAAGAACCTTCTGACCGAGAACATGCACCCATGGTGCGCTAGAGGACACCTCTGTTCCAACCAACCGTTGAGGCCACCGTGGATGTCGCTGTGCACGTTCTTGTAATGCCAGCAGTACTCGTCTCTGCGAAAGACTTGCGCGCAAAGAAAAGTGTACATCGATGGCGGCTTGGTTTGGTACTTCGTGATGGACTCCAAGGTGAGGTTCAAGCCGAGGCTTAAGAACAGTGGAGGAGGAGGAGGAGGTGGTGGTGGTACCTGAGGAGGGGAAGGAATCTTCCTGGCATGGTCGGTCATGGATGCTGACGAGATCTCGCTGACCACCGTGTTGTCCACGAAGAGCACGTCGTACTCCGCCACATCCAACACAACCCCTTCGTCTTCTGGCTCCACGTCCATCTTGTCTGCCATCATGTTATTGATACTTCCTCCTCCTCCTCCTCCTCCTCCAGACTCAACGTCCATCGGTTCCAACAAGGGCCAGTTGTTAAGGAAAGGATGGTTAACTTTGTCTCCGCGGGCTATCAAACGCGCGAGGTCCATCTGGTCCCGGTACAATTCAAGGCACACGCTTCTTTGAAGACCAGGCGGGGACCTTTTGGACTCCAAAGGGCCGTTGTTAGACCCTCCTCCTTGTTCCTCACCTTCGGCTAGCGAAGGAGACTGCGGTCCTTCGTTGGCCCGGCACCTCTGCGCGAAAGGCGACTTTCGAGTCAAGTCGTTCTTCATGACCCTCTCCGTCTTCGAAGGTACCCTGGTCCATTCGTTCAGCATCCTCTGGTCCCTTAAGGCAAGGGCCACGTCCAGCTGACCCGGCCTTGCGGCACTCGCCTGTCCCATCCGGGAAGCGGCGGCAGTGGTTTGACCGTAAGCCACGTTTACCACCTGACGTTCCCTGGGAGACACTGGCCACCTGTTCCATTCCATGGTGCAGTGGACAACGCTGGCAGGGCACCTTTCCAAGTGACGGCTTTGGTGTTTGCGCAAGAGCCATAGAGGGCAACCGTTGCCCGCGTTGATGCAAGCAACCTTCTCTTCGGGGCAGAGTAACCGGTGTTCCGAGGACTTGCAGGAGTGGAATTTTAACCCACAGCCCTGGATGCAGGACACCACTGGGCAGCTTTCACCCAGACGAGGTGTACGTACGGTGCACTTGAACACCTTGATGCAAGTCTCGCAGTGCGAATGCAACGAATGGGACTCGTGAAGCCACGGCACCATTTCTGCCATCACCACCTGTGCACAAAATCAAATGCCATCTAAAATTAAGACAAATTCAATGTTTTTTACAGTCACATATTTTACAGTTACTTTTTCTACAGTCAAATTGTGAGGAAGTTCCATAATGGTCAACTTGCAGGATGTTGGCTGTAAACATCCCAGTTTATTTTTACAGTCAACTCGTGGGAGGTGGTGAGTTCATATATAGAAGTTGAATTTATATTTATAAATCAAGTGTATTAAAGGTGAAATGACATTGTATTTTTAACCTCACCGATTTATACGAAAATTAGGACAAACTATTAACACATACACACCTATTTCCTTACCAAGTTTTATAATTTTTGACGAAAAGGATTCTGATTTATTAGCAATTAAAGTTCGCCAAATAAGAGGTCGGCTAGCATAGGCGAACCTCCTAACTTAATCACCCCATCGAACTTTAAGTATTAATAACTTTGACTAATTTCTACATAAATTTTATTCCAATACTTTCTTTATATTCCAAGCTTTTATTTCTTTCAGGTTAAGTTACAGGGTACCTTCAAAACCTTTAATGTTTGTTGATTATAAGGAAAATTTTGGAAGTTGACTGTAAAAAAACCCAATGTACCATCCTGAAATAATATTTACTATGTTTACCTTAATTCCGTCACTGCTGTGGCCCAACTTTAAATTTTGATGTTCCTTTTGGTCTTGCTTTTATACTCAACTGCAAGAACTGAAACAGAGAAAAGTATAATTATATTACACTATTGTACAAGTTTGACGTTCCATGCAGCGCCCTCTGTTGATGCCAAATGGGACTACAACACAGTGACTGCGTAAATACAAAACATTAATTAAATTTCAAATGTAATAAGAGAAACTTGAGAAAAAATAAATTTGCACAGTTTAAAATATTTGTATATTCCCTGACTTGTCAGTTACATTCTGCCACTAGAGGGCGTGCAGTCGTCGTGCAAATTACTGTAAATAGTTCCAAAAAGAGGCAAGATATACATATAGTACTAAGCTTATCAATAAAATATGGTCAATATTATAATCTACAAGCTCATAAATTGTCAACCTAATTCTGGTTTACCTTACACAAAATCCTGCAACTCATAAATTACACATACACTACTTTTTAAAACAGTCAATTAACATTATTACAAGGTTTCCAACAACAAAAACCAATATATTATAGCACGATTAATAAAATAATGGTCATCGGGTAAAATAATTGGCAACATAAATCATTGAATATAAATACAAGTGAATTGTAATTCTAGATTCAAACAGTTCAAGGTTGGTTATACATTTATTACTCCAGGTGATAAACAAATAGATAAAATCCACATATTGATAATTAATAATTAATAATAAACACACAAAAATAACATTTGAAATAAAATACATACATTAAAATATAAAATGGACTAGAATATAAAATAAATTGATTAATTCCAATATTAATTCATTCGAAACTTTTGATTCACCCTGTAAAAGAAATTATAATTTTGGCACCAATAATATCGCAGTTTTATATCTTAATATCCTAATATATTTCCCAAACAGATGCTCATGCACATGCTGGCATTAGTTTCCAAATTTATCCTGTAAGTAAAATAAAAAATAAGGCATTGCTCCACACAGCCAAAAAGTTGAGCAATTTTCCAAGTCAAAAACTTGGTCCAAAAATGGTTCCGTGACGCAAAACTCCACTATTTCGTCATGCAGCACACTCACATACCAAAAAATAAAACTACTACAAGTATTACCCGTTTACAATATATGTACCCTATCCAGCTAAATTTAATTCTATTTGGAATCTTATTTTCAAAGCACTTCACGCAAACAAATCGTTGCCTCACTTTTCACATGACTCTTATTTACCGTTTAAAATTTTTTAATTTATTGGAAATATGATTAAAACATCATGCCCATCCGATTTTTAACTGCAATTTTGTACAATATGAAGAAATCATGTCGTGGAACACCCGAATATATACCGGGTGTCTGGGAAGTAATGCGCTACACCGTGGTTATCCTTATTTTTGTTATACAGTACACACCTTTGCCTATTTTCTATGTAATTGTCAAATTTATTTAATCACTTAGATTTCATTAAAGGTGAACCGACAAGGTTCTGTACTGTACCCTGATAATCGGTTTTTAAGTATAGTCATTGTGTCCCTTATAACACTGGAGAAAGCAGAAATCGATTACAAATTGAAGAAAAAAAGTTATGAGCGTTTTGCCGATCCGTGACGTCACACCTTGTGATGTCACAGTCGCTCAGTATGAAGCGCCTGTTGCTCCAAAAGAATGAAATGGCCTCAACCAATGACATCCCAGTGAATGACGTCATTGTACAAACTGCATTTCCAACTGTAAAGGGATACATTGAAGCCCCACCCAATCATAGCTCAGCCAATCCACAAGCTGCAAACTCGGTTCTCCCGGGCGAACAGTGAGTGCCCCATATTCTCAGCTGCTCTCAACCCAGTACCTTTTCCAGTACCATGGAAACGCTGTGAGCGCTGTGACTCACATTCGGTAAAACGCTCACAACTTTTTTAAAAGTTTGTAATCGATTTCTGCTTTTCCCAGTGTTATAAGGGACGCAATAACTACTTAAAGGTGAACTGACAAGGTTTTGCAACATACCCTGAAAAAACTAGCATTTGATTGCCACTAATTTAGGAACATTGTCTGAAAATTTGATGCCATTTGCAGCATCAATGCCAAATATATGAATTATTTAGGGTTGTGCAATGTACAGGGTACTAGTATATTGTGAGATACGTACACTGAAGCGCCATTGATAAGCTCTGCCATTGGCTGAAAGTGCAGAGGCGCTTGGCTTCATTGGCTGAAAATTGAAATTTTGCCAAAACAGGACAATGTGACACCAGCGCGGTGACACCATCCTTCCATGATGCCCTCTTTAACTACTCGTAACGTTTGTAATAATTTTTTAAAAAAGTTTTGTTAGCGCCAATCGTTTTAATGGCATCAATTCTATAGAATTACACAATTTGCAGGGTATGTCACAAAACCTTGTCAGTTCACCTTTAAAAACCGATTATCAAGGTACGTTACAAAACCATGTCAGTTAACCGTTAGCGTGGTACGAGTTTTTCTACGCCATCTTCACGAAGCTTACTGCGATCATAAATTAAAAGCCACTTGTACATACATGCGATCATAAACATTTTAAGGCCAATAAAATACTTCAAACGGATAATAATATTACAACCATTGTAATAAAAATCCTGTTGGACCATATGACTTATTACTCTTCCAAGCATGACAATTTAATTAAATAGATAATTTGAAAGAGAAAAAATGTAATATTTCAAACTGTAATTTTAAAGTCAGCCAATGACACTTGGTAATGCTATCAACATATTATGCCACAGTGCAAACAAATGATAATGAATTATAATTAAGATAGAAAACCCCAATTATCAAGTACAGTAATAACCAATTCTGCATGATGTGTGTGGCAAGTATCAACACCTGCCATATGAAACATATATAAATGCTCAGGAAATCCATAATACAATATCACTCCTTCTCTACTGAACCTAACAGACATCTCACCAAAAACTAAAATGTTCAAGATAACCCTTGTGTTGCTGATGGTCACCGTTGCCTTCATCGCTACAGCGAATGCAGGTAAGCTAAGTGTCTTATAATATGTAGATATCACTGATGATGACATGCGAATTTCAAAAGTAGTTAGGTTAAAGGTGAACTGACAGGGTTTTGTAAGGTACCCTGATAATTGGTTTGTAAGTAGCTATTTGTGTCCCTTATACA
>JAQFZQ010003225.1:0-11319 GCA_034696005.1 Glomeris marginata | reverse complement strand
ACATTAGTGATATTAACTACATTTTATTGTGATATCAAAAGGGTAGCATGCAAAACCTTGTCAGTTCACCTTTAAATTTTACTAAAGTCATATAAAATGTATTTGTAAATAAATGACATTGTATAGAGAGAATTGTATAATATAATTCAGGTAAATTGAAATCCAGGTCTGTAGTGGAACAGGCTATAGGGTCCTAAATTACTTTCACACTTCAATTTATTATTCCCCCCGGTTTCGGATTTTATTTGTATTACATAAATGAGTAATATACCCTTATCGGAAATGTATAGTGTTGGAGGAAGCTTAATTCATTGTTTATTCATATAGGTTTGTTGTCATGTCCACAGCTACCAAATTATTTACTTTGTTAGGTACTTGGTTTTTTGGAATTGGCAACATTTCCCTCTGCAAACTTGGTTTAGTATTCATGGATTTTCTTCGATCTATACCCAAAAATAAATGTTACACTGAAAGGTACAATTTGTTAACATTTAAAATGTGTTATTTCCGCTATTTTTGTTTATTTTATTTAAAGGTGAACTGACATGGTTTTGTAACATACCCTGAAACTTAACCTCAGCAAAGAAAAACCATAAATAAAACACATAGTGAAAACAGAATCTCAGTGGAAATTAGTAAAAAAAAGTTATTAGTGTTTAAAGATGAGGGGTAATTAAGTTAGAAGGTTCACCTATGCTAGTCAACCTCCTACGTGTCAAACTTTAACATTTTAAAAGTGCCAAGAACTTTTTACTGTATAATTTGCACAGGGTTTTCATTGTTATGCTAGCATAGGAGAACCTCCTAACTTAATTACCCCTGATCTTTAAACACTAATAACTTTTTATTACTAATTTCTACTGAGATTCTTTTTTCACCACTTACTTTCCTCATTGTTTTCCTTCGTTTCTGTCAAGTTTCAGGGTACCTTACAAAACTATGTCAGTTCACCTTTAATACTTGGCATACATTTCATCCTTTTGAATTTTTACATAGTTTTATTATTATATTTACCTATTGTATGTGGATTGATTTTATAAAGAATATTTGTTCCTTGACACTGACTGACAAAATTAATGTTTCCCATGTATTTTGTTGTGTTTTAAACCGAATAAACCATTATAAGAAAACATAATTTCCATATATGATGTATTACATCACTTTGCTGTGATGTATTTTATTTATTTATTTATTTATTTGTTTGTTTATTTCTCTATTTATTTATTTATGTTAAATTTCTGAATTTATTTATTCAAAACACATATTGGATAAACTATTAGTGCATTGCTGGGAAGCTTCTGACATTTACAACCCAACATATCTTTGAAGATGTGTAATAATGATCACATGATCACTGGCTAATAATGTTTATCATGGCCTATGTTATCCTTGAAATGCACTTGGCGTCCTTCTTGGGTCATCGTCACCGATCGAAGCTAGATAATGACGTCATTAGTGTGACATCACTCCCTTATTAAAAGAATGTCATTTGGGGCTTTGGGCTATGTAATAAATATTGCAAATACTATTGCTCCATGTTTTTTATGAATATGCATGAATAATCTATACTTGAAATACCCCAGAATAAACATTATTACTTTCTTAAGTTATTTGCAGGCTTCTGGGAATTCAAAGTAGATGCACACATAAAGAAATTCATTTTGCCTTTGGCATTTGGTTCTATGACATTTACTTATACTGTCTACACCAGTTTTAAATTTACCTATATAATTCTGATTTTACAAATACTTTCTGTCCTGTATAATTTCATTATTTTGCTATACATACATTGACCCGAGTTACACTAAGTTATGTATATTTGATCTTCTATATTGCTGACGTTTTTATCTCTAATGTGACTAATTGACTTGAAGTTTTAAAGAGAGAAGTGCACTTATAGAAATGATGTTTTCTAAAGTGCTCCTCATAGAGATTGAAGTATAACATGGTTTATCCATTTACTATGTAATATATACATATTATCAAAAGATCTGAAAAGGTTTATTTTGTTGTGGTATATGTACACATTAATTGCCATATATATGATAATAAAACTTTTTCAGTTTAATCATTTCTATTCAAATTATAAACTTTTGTTAATATCACATATGTCACATACTATATATACAAGCTCTGTTGAGATTTATTAGATGTGCTTTTATTATGTGTGTGAAGTAGAGCAATGGCTTTTTCAGATATGCTATCTATATACATCACACATACTGATGACAAATTACAGTCAGTATATTCAAATGCATAATGTGCAACCAACATATGTAGGCCTACTTACATAAAATATATTCTAGCACTGCTGATTATAAATTTTATGTGCTTCAGTAGACCCATAGAATGCAAATTTGTAAACCAAATAGGGCTAAGTATACTAGTTTTTATAGATAAGGGTTTTCTTTAAAATACAACAATTCAAATATAGGCCTACTTGTAGTTGGCTTTTATAAATAAGTCTTTTGCTTTTTTAGCAAATGCATTATATTCGAAAGTGATCATTCATGTTGGAATTCCAGGAAAAAATCGACTGTTACGGTCTTGTTAATCCCAGTAATAATTCATGCATTCAATGACTTGTCAACAAGGAATATAAATGGTTTTTGGAAGGGTGTGTTTGTCCACAATTTGTAAAACGAATTTTTACAATAGGATTTTAAACACAGGAATTACTATAATAATATGAAAGAAAAACTATTGTATATATAATAAATGTTTATGTGTAATTAGATTGCAAATATACATAGCAAAACTGGTTTTATTGATCATGTGGGATCTTGCTCAAGAGTCGTTAATTATAATTGGTTTCATTTCCTGTTTTGCAGGTATAGCAGTCAATCCGTGGCAGTCAGTGAAGTTACTTGCTGTATAAGGACCACTTTATTCTGTAAGTTGATCACTCTTTCATATACATAGAATTACAGATATTTGAGAAAGTAGGTCCATTATTGTGTGCAACTTGCATGCTCTCATAAACGAGTGTTCCATTTGCCATTTTGTAGCCATAACAATACTCTGAGCAAAGTGTATATTCCATAAAATATTTACAAATAATAGGCTTATATTGCATCTTGAACTCCATCATAACAATTTTAAATAGAATGTCATTGACACTGAACTGCCCCCAAACAATATAAAAGTGGTTCATTTGTTTCTCGCGAGGGGGAGCCACTGAAATGTGCTGTTGATTCAAGTGTATAACCCAACAATGGTTGAACATGTACAGTATTTTCCACAAAAGTTTCTATATAGGCTACAGTACTATACACTTAATTTCCTCATATTCCATACAAATATATTAAAGGTGAACTGACATGGACTCTGAACTGTACCCTTTCTGGCCAATCATGGCCAGTAGTCCCAATTTACCCAATGGCAGGGTTGGTCATAGTCCACTTTTACTGCCCTGTCAGTTCACCTTTAATTTAAAGAGGCATTCGTGGACAGAGAATAGGCGTGGCTTAATTATTGACAGGACTCAGTTTTAGTTCTAATTGAACAGTATAATATTCTAGTTATATAAGTTGTGTAAATTTAATTACAATTATACATTTGGATATATTTTATTTAATCTGACATGGATGTACTACTTTAAATTGTAACACACTTATTTTAACACAGAAATACATTAAACTTGTGTATCAATGGGCGTCCTACTTAGTTTTAAGTCCGCCAGGTGGCGTTGCACTCAACTGAGGACAACGTTTCCATGATAATGACATCTCATTTTCATTATTACATTAGGCTATACAGTAGATATACTATGCAATTAATTGAGATAGAGGACTTTGTTGAGTGGTGCGCCACCTGTTGTTAAAATTTGCAACTAAACCTAGTAGTACGTATTGCCAGATACCCATATTATAGAAAAAGTATTGAAATATATTTTTACTGAACAAAAATACAAAATGATAAAAGGTTTTCTAATATGATACAATATATGTAAGATGTTGTATATTGGGAAAAGAAAAGTAGAAAGGGATGTTGACGTTGGCTTAACTTTATGTATCGATTGTGTCTATGTTGCCATGGCAACAATAAGACCAATCGCATCGATTCATCTCCCCACGTGGCTGCATCTTTTAATTGTTACGCTGCTACAGGTATATACAGGGTGGGGCAGAATAACGGGCGATTTTGAAATGAACATCATCTTTCAGGTGTAATTTTTACAAAATATTTGCAGCAGTTGTAAACAAACACTTAAACCTGCAAATTTCGACATTTACTACTCGTAACTTTTTGTAACAATTTTTTAAAAAAGTTTTGTTTGCGCCAATCGTTTTATTGACATCAATTCTATAGAATTACACAATTTCCAGGGTATGTTACAAAACCTTGTCAGTTCACCTTTAACATGAATTACACAAATATAAGCAACATTACTGCAATTTATAATTAAACATTAGTCAATAAATTTGATAAAATTAGTTTAAAAAAATATGGAATTTGCTAGAAAAGTTACTGTGCTCAAAGGAGACAATTTAGTTTCAATATTTGCCACTAGATGTATTACATAGGTACATATTAAAAAATGAAATATAAAATCTTGCTATATATTTGTAAATTTATGTATACACATGCTGTTTTTTCTCATTTTCACTGGGAACAGAAATTATATTGTGGCTATTTTCAGTGCTTAATTTAAGTGTGTTAACACTTAGAATATTAAAAACGAGTATATAAAGTGTGTTTTGGGCGTGTGTTGAAAGGATGTGTGCTGTGCACATTTGTTTGGCATTTGATGACGGAGGTCTGTGACCCTTTTCGTTTACTGCCAACCGAAATATACGGAAAAAGAGATTTTTATATCTATCTTGTGCAGACTATTCCCTTCTGCCCACAAAGTTGTAATAATGAAATCTGCTTTCTAAATCACAATGCAGCTTTTTCCTCTATTTTTGGCATTTTTGGACACTGAACAACCCTCACCATAATGGTTGGATGTTGGCTCGGCAGGTGCAGTTGAAATCCAATCAAAATACTGATTTAAATATATATTAATTTGCAATTAAAGGTACCCTTAAGACAATTAATAAACCATAGGTATGGTTTAAACTTTAAAACTTACAGGTGTTTACCGTTTAGCGATCGAATATCCGGTGGCGAAACGTACATGCCAAAACTACGACGCTTTCACTAACGGTTTCGATGTTCGTACTCCTCCCGTATCTCCGATTTAAACTTCAAAAATCACTGTGAGCGAAAATAATGCACCAAATGTGCTAACAGTGGACAACAATACTGCTAATTTAAGGCTGAAGTTTTTACTATTTGGTCGGATATGTCGGCCAAAAAGTTCTTCAGATCACCTTTAAAGTTTTAAAGTTTCCCTGACAGAAGTTTGACTAGAGTAGAACAATAGAACCTCCTAACTTAATTACCCCTTCAAACTTTGTGCTAATAACTTTTTTATCAACTTCCACAAAGATTTTGTTACAGCATTTGTTTTATTTTTGGTTTTTCCGCAGAAAAAATAGCCGCCATTTTAAATTACATTTGATGATATGCAGAGAAGCAAATGTATGCAATGCAGTGAAGCTTTTTAACATAGTGATTTTAAATATAGAAAATAAAACATTAGAAACCGAAAATTAGGTTTGGTATGAAAGAAAAAGAAAAGTCATACTGCTCCATATAGAAACCCAGATATACTGACACAGCATTATTTTCTGGCACAGAAATATGTACTTACATGGTTGAACAAATAATTGGTGCAAAAATGTGCAACACATTGAACTTTTCTGGCAACTATTGTTTGTCATTTTTGATAATTCAGCATTGTGTCAAATGTTAAAGCATGAGAATGTGTCTTCTTACAAGAATTTATAGGCTCTATTATTTGCACAATTTGCTTTTTCTGTATACAAATAAATAAATATAATGTTATAATATGCTTTCATATGTTTAAATTTATGATGTGTAAAAACATTTCCTTTATTACCTTACTATACAATATTATTTTAGATTGTAAACTGTTTTTTCACATATGGTACACATCCAATTATCATTATTATACATATAAGTGTATCACATATATACATACACAAATAGGCAATATTAATAATGAATGTGTTTACTAACACTGCATTATACATTAGTATAAATTACACATTATCTATATTGATTATTGAAGTTTAGAAATTGATAAATATCATAGTACATATATTGTTAACTCATATAAAACATAATTTGAAATGCATGGGGAAGAATTATAATAGAAGCACAGCATCGAAAAACGATTCAATATTTTGTTTAAAATTCAGTTATTTTACAATATCTTTTACAAAATCATATTGATGCAATACCTAACTATTTATTATTTTATATGGAGTATTATTTTCCAAGAAATACTTTAAAGTACATTTTTTGCATGATTTTCTGTGCAGATATTCGGATTTTGTTTTTTTTCCAGAACAGACTAATCTATAATAAAACGCAGTTGAATCGTTTTTCGAGGCTGAACCTCTTCAATTTTTGGATATAAATAAATTACTGACATATTTGAGTAGATTTCTAAGTGAAATTGAATAAAATTTAATGGAAATGAATGGAAATAAATGAAATATGAGGATTTCGTTTTGTGATGCATTTTGCATTAGCAACCTCGGATATAATCAACATTTGCATTGCTTTTCTATGCACTTACGGTTCTGGGGATGAGTTTCATGTCTGCTAAGCGGCCATTTTTACCAACCGGATGTCGCTATTTACGTGTGTGTTTTTCCACCAGCTGCACCACCACCACCAGCAGCACCACAGGTTCAAAACAGGTCTTCTATGTGTTGCTCTTCCAACAGTTCACTTATATATATTATTATCCTGAAAATGTCCGTATTCCCTTCTATATGCGTATGGCAACCAATGGAAACCGCGTTGCTATAGCAACTCGCTCTGCACTCTTTCTTGCCACAACTGTTCATGTATGAGAATGCGCAATAGGGTTTGCTCGATTTTTTTGTGTTACCCTCTCCTCTGTGCTGTCTGTGCCTTTCTTGCAAAATTCCTGCTGGCCCTGCAGTGGTGTGCTGTGTATATACGTATATATAGTATATAGTGGTGACACAGTGTTAGTGGAGAAAGGAAAATGTAGCTCTTGAAAGACGGCAATCAACTGACAGTATGGTGGTGCACGTAGACACAGACATGTTCATATGGGCTGGGTTGGTTTTAGGAGAGAACACCAAGGATGATTTTCGGAACTGGGAGAACATTGATCCATGCTAGAGCACATGCAGCATGCAGCAACACGGCCAATGCCTTTTGCCTAGCAATAATTTTTCCACTAGCAATGGCTGCCTTGTTTAGTGCTGCAGTCTCCTCCAAAGACACCTATAATAGATTTGGTGCAGTGAAGCAGAGAAATTGGAATAGAGTGTGGTTATGTAGGGTATATAGACAGTGAGATTTAGTATATTACAGGGGTGGTACATCAGATTTAGTCTCTTTGATTCAGGGTTCATACCACTCAGGGAAACCTGGGAAACCTGGAAAATCTAGAAAACTTAGTGAAATTGACGTAAATATAATATGCAATTTGAATTGCATATAGTAGATACAGTATTTCCACATTTTTGCATCTGCAATAATCAGTTTGTTTGTTTGTTTGGCTTGATTTGCTTGATTTGCTATGTTTGTTTGATTTGCTTGATTTGCTTTGTTTGTTTGATTTGTTTGATTTGTTTGATTTGTTTGATTGTTTGATTTGTTTGTTTGTTTGTTTGTTTGTTTGTTTGATTTGATTTGTTTTGTTTTGTTTTGTTTTGTTTTGTTTTGTTTTGTTTTTTTTGTTTGTTTGTTTGTTTGATTTGTTTGATTTGCTTTGTTTGTTTGTTTGTTTTGGTTTGATTTGTTTGATTTGCTTTGTTTGTTTGCTTGATTTGTTTGATTTGCTTTGTTTGTTTGTTTGCTTGATTTGCTTGATTTGCTTTGTTTGTTTGTTTTAGTTTGTTTATTAGTTTGTTTGTTTGTTTGTTTGTTTGTTTGTTTGTTTGTTTGTTTGTTTGTTTGCTGTTCCACGTCCCTTTAATGAAGCTGTTTTTCTACAATCCTTGTCTAATATTCTCTTTTACACTGATTTAAATCATTAATCCGCATCGGTGAACAATTTTTCCTATACTTGAATGAACAACATTTAATATTATAGAATTTCCTTTATACACATTCCCTTCTGAAGTTACAAGTGTTAGTATGTAACTGGTGAACTGACATGATTTTGTAAAGTTCTTGTTTTTATGAGCTGAATTCAGTGATTTGTTATATTACTATTGCAACTTTACAATGTTACTAATTACTATTATCTACTATAATTCAAAAATTTCCTTTGTATTGGAATTTCAATGAATTTTAATGGAAAAATATTTTATATAATGTTTTAAAATGAAATGAAAATGATTTATTTGATTATAAATCAAGGGAAAGTTGATACACTTAAATTTAAGAAAATTGTACATAATTTTGCAGATTAAATGCAGTTTAATTTGTTTATTATCCAATTTATAAGGAAATTAATGGTGTTCTAAATAAAGTAATGTACCATAAAACAATATGTGAAACAGTAGTTTATCAGCATTTACACTTCTCTGTATATATAGAATATAATGGGTAGATTTAAATTATCCCCAATAAGTAAGACATTTGTTTTGAATTTAGGTACAGAGCAGATGTCGCAATCAAGTTGTCCACTAAATCTCTCAGTTTGTTTATTTACTGAGCTATTTTTCTAGATTTAAGAAACAAAAAATAGGAGCAAAATAACTGACTGCTTGTCCAGCAACGGGTGCAACTTTGGTGTTGTTGGATTCGGGTATAAATCGAGTTCATGTCGCCACCGAATAGATGTGTTAATTTAAAAGTGTTTTTTTTTACTCCTTTACAAAAATCCGGAAGTGGTTTTTTTGGGGGTTTGAAATCGACGACAACCAGAGCATGTTTATTGAACGCATTTCAGCAGAAAATTGTGATGACGCTCAGGGAAGCCGAACTTAAAAGCAACCCCATGTCTAATTGCATTACTTATACAAAGCATCTATCTCTCTCTATACATTACTGGAGCAGAATGGAAACCGAAAGCACTTTCGATAATTTAAAACGTTTTTTTCTTTCTGAAAACATTATAAAGGTAGAAAAGCAAACCTATTTTGTATGGCGAGCCAACCGGACAAAATTCGTCGCAAGGCCATTATTATTATTTTGGTGAATATATTCCTAACAAGCTAATTAAAATGAAAGGGTTGTCTAAGCATATTGGAAACCTTGGTGATGTCAGCAATATTGAATGTTATAATTAAAGAAACATTTTATAGGAATATACAAAATGGTGAAATATATTTAAACTGTGTTAATTAACATTTTCCAAAGTTCTTGACAAAGTTCTTGAATAAATAAAAATATGTGAGAATATATTTTTTTACAATCACACCTGACCTTGAATGTAATTCTGAAGGTTATCTGTATTTCACTATTTGAATCCTTGTAGTTAAGGTCCTAGTTCCAATTTGGTAGTAAAAGATAATAATGAAATGTGTTAGAAATAATATAGAAATTATATATACTAGGGATATCCGGAAAGTAACCGCCGTAATTTATATTAAAATATAAATGTATAGTAATATCAAATATTAGTTATCATAACGTGTAACATTCATATTAATCTATTTTTTAAAAATATTACTTTATATGTGAAAGTGTTTCTTGGCCCTAGGAAAAATAATTTAAATGCTAAGCATTTTACATTATCCTTTTGGAGATGATAAAATAACAAGCAATGATTCAAATATAGTAATTTGTGACTCGAGTGTAGTTATTTCTGACTTAAAGGTGAACTGACAAGGTTTTGCAACATACCCTGAAAAATCTAGCATTAGATTGCCACTAATTTAAGAACATTGTCTGAAAATTTGAGGCCATTTGAAGCATTATTTCCAAAGATAAGAATTATTTAGTTTCATTTCCGCATGGAATGTACTGAGTAGCATATTGTGAAATACGTACACTAAAGCGCCATTGAAAAGCTCTACCATTGACTGAAACTGCAGAGGCGATGGGCCTCATTGGCTGAAAATTCAAATTTTGGCAAAACAGGACTCCGTGACACCAGCGCGGTGACACTGTCCTTCCATGACACCCTCTTTAACTACTCGTAACTTTTTGTAACAATTTTTTAAAAAAGTTCTGTTTGCGCCAATCGTTTTATTGGCATAAATTCTATAGGATTACACAATTTCCAGGTTATGTTACAGAACCTTGTCAGTTCACCTTTAAATACAATTATTTGTTATAAAGATTTATGCAAAATGATGTTTAAAAAATGTTCTGATGATGATTATGTCAACATTTTCCAATATCTGCTCCACTATTACATACTTTATATTTTGGTATGGTTCGATAAATATGATATATAATGGTAGTCAATCACATGGCAAACTGGTCAGCTCTAAGTGACCTATTACAAGTCGATTTCTCAAAATCAATATACATATAACACCAAGAGTATACTCTTGATAACACCAAGTACAGAATCACCAAAACATAAATGTATGATAACTGTATATGTTTTGTCGCTTAATATGATATTACAGAACACTGTCAGCAACATTCCCATTATTTTAATGTCAAGGTTAGTCCATTTCTAGTATATATAGCTAGCTTGAAACTGGGTGGGATCTTTGCTGACAGCTCCACCGGAAACGTGCTCTGAAAACTTGTTTTTTCACTTTATTACATGTCAGCTGTTGTGACAGAAATATGAGAGACCTGCAGACCTGTAAATTTTAGGACCACGACATTTGAAAGTTTAAATTACTTACTTGCTTGGCATTTATTTGTATTTATTTTTGGTGAAAACTATTTTACAAAAGGGCAAATGAATATAATATGAAAACAAAAACAAAACTAAAAACTTTTTTGAAACTTTCAATTATGTTACATGACAATTGAGAATTAATGTTTGTTAAATTAGATACTAATAATAGGAAAACATAGGAAATAGGCATAACCTTTTACACAAACTACCATATGATATTGTATTTATTACAAAAATAATTTAATGGATTTTATCAAATGTATGTAGCCTCCCCCCCCCCAAAAAAAAAAATAATAAAGTGAAATAAAATAAAATAAAATAAAATAAAATAAAATAAAATAAAATAAAATAAACTGTTTAAAGGTGAACTGACAGGGTTTTGTAAGGTACCCTGATAATTGGTTTGTAAGTAGCTATATGTGTCCCTTATATACTGGCGCAACCAGAAATCCATTACAAATTAAAAAAAAAAAGTTATACGCGTTTTACCGAGCAAAGCGTTTGTATGG
>JAQFZQ010003224.1:0-11324 GCA_034696005.1 Glomeris marginata | reverse complement strand
GTTGTTGCAAGCTTCAAAATGGCTATGTCATTGTAAACTGATGGATATTTGTATCCTTCATGACTTATTACACGTGAAACATCAACTTCAACAGGGGTTAGTCCATCGCTGTCGTCTCCAAGTTTCAAATCTCCCAATAAGACAACAAATTTGCTTGTTGCATCACTGAAGTATAACAATTGTAACAACTTTGAATACTAAATATACTATTGAAATATCATTTATTTATATTTAATGACAAATAACTTACGTATTTATAAAACAGTGAGCTGCTGTTAAAACAGTATTGCTGCTTATTAGAGATCCACCACAAAATGGCGACTTCCTTGAAAGACTTTGTTTAACAAAGATGGCCGCCTATAACAATACCATTGTAAATAAGTAACACGTGAGTTTATAAGCAATATATTTGCTAAACAAAAATAATTCAAGCACTTGTTTGACTTATGTATACTCACAATTTTTAACTTTATATTTTAGTTTGGTTGCTTTACATTGTAAGATATATAAAAGTCTTAAAGTTAATACACAATGTAATAAGTTATAATAGTTTTCGTTACCATCCATGGCCAAGATCCTTTTTGTGCATCTTCTCCAAAAGCAACTGTTATCAGAAAGTCTCTCTTTGCACGAAGTCCAGTTTGATTATTTTCAAATGTTGCACATTCTAGCAAACAAAGCAGAAACAGACTCATATGCTGAATGTGTGACGTCACAGTGACAGCCATGTTGCATTGTACTATAGGCCTACAGGGCAAAATTAAATAGACACTATTTATATAAAAATTTATTCAAACCTGATCTGTCTACGGATCTTTCATCTTTCTTAGGACAGCATACCATTTTATTTCTGTGTTTTGGGGGCATACCACATACTTGTAGAAACGATGGCATATTGTTTCCCATCACAGCTTCACAGATATTATAAACTAAACAATCATGGCCAGGTTTGCATTCTTTTACAGGCTTCAGGGCTGTTAATTCAATAATGTCTGCAATACAAAACATGTCAAGGTAATATTTAGGATTTGAGAGAGAATATTTTCAAAACTTTCTCATGAAGATGTGCACAAAGAAAGTGACATTTCAATTTTGCAAACAGGATCTTAAATAAATTTCACTGTAATCTGTTGCAACGTTTGCATATTACAAATTTATCTTACAATGTATAAAGTTGACTTTGATAAATGGAAGTTATAATTATACAAAATCAAATGTGACATATGTGTACAATAGCAATACCTGCAAGCCATGATGAAGAAACAGTAGTAGCAATTGGTGTTGGTTTTGGTTGAGGGGCTTTTTCCAATGGTGGTGAAGGACTTTGCAATGGACAACATATTATTTGATTTATCCCTTCCCACCCGCAGATTTTAGGTCGAATCGAGAAAAAATTAGCTATTGAAATGGTCGGGCATTTTGAAAATGACACACATGTGCCTTGACTGCCAGAATTAGTAGTGCAACTGTTATCCTCTTCGGCCCCTCCATCATATTCCGGGAAGGAAAACCCATAATCATCTATAAACATGTTTACCATATTTCAGTTACAGGAATAGCAACAGATTTAGGGTCATCATGTATGTCAATTAATAGTTTGCTCACGTGCTATTGCGCAAGACACCATCAAGGCCAATAATATGGTTCTCTGTATATGCACAATTAAAATACGTATTTAATGTCTAATAAGAATTCCAACTATAGCTTATCTTCCACTATTAACACTTACCATAGCCATGTGTTGCATGTGGTGTTAGTGGAAAGTGTATAATGTGTGACTTTCAAGTTCAGCAGTTGCCCTATAAGTACAATTAGCATCCGCTAGGGTCTATAGTCGATGGTCGTTGCACCTTTAGTACAACCATCAAGAACAATTCTTATTTTTAGATCATGACATCTGTATTTCCACATTTTCAATCCAAATTCGTAGCGTATAATTGCTAAACTGTAACACAAAGTTCAGCATGTCAATGCATTGCATGCAAGGAGTTAGGTCAATGTCAACAAAACATCATCTCTATTCTATATCTAGGCTTTAATTTTATACGCACTTACAGCGATAACATTTAAAGGTTAATGTTGGTGAAAATGATTTTTAAAAACAGATCATTTTTTATTTAAAAATTCAGCAATTGGAAACCATTCGTTTCTGTATTATTGGAATAAAACATGAAGACGAGTACAATCGGTTTGACATGAATTTAGCATCATGCAAAATAAATTCAGTTGATTAAAATCACAACATTTATTAAATGGTATAGCACTGCTAAGGCAATAATTATCTTTGTGCCAAGATATATCCATATATTTCAGCATTTGTTTTGCATTCGCTTTCAGCAAACTGCTTGTATGGTCAGATGATTTTCGCGAACATCCTTTCAACACATATGCATGAAATCTGTTATTGGTCTTTATTTGCTGTGATCCAATCCAGATATTGCGTTATTCGAGTGTACAATCCAGGAATACCTCTCCCACATTCATAACCTGCTGATATAACCCCTACAATCAGAGCTCTGTTGCTGTTAGGATCTTTCATGACCATTGGACCTCCAGAATCCGCCTAAAAATTGAAAATTATAAAATTAATTGTGGAATATTTCTATTATAGTTGTATAACATATTTCACCGATTTTGCACATATTATATCGTGTTTAGTAATGTGTTACAGAGCACAATGTTTGTACTGGAAAGTAATTCTAAATAGATGTGTGCGTAAAAACTTTTTGATCGCGCGTGATGACAAGATTCCGATTCAAGGCAAATTCATAAAATACATGTTCAATCCTATAGGTCATATTGGTTATTATGTTCGTTTTGTTAATATACTGTTTAATTTAACTGAATTTTTAAATTATTAACTTTAGCATTAATTGTAATTGAGGATTACCAATAATACGTATAGTATTGTACAATTTGTTCGATCATCAAAACTTGCCTGACATGCATCCTTCCTTTCTAGTCTGTTTCCAGCACATACAATTTTGTCTGTGATACCTGAAGGCAAACTTTCTGTTATAGTGCTGCCAAGAGCTTTGTATTCAGTGTCACACACGGAATTGGAAACTATTGGAAGGTCCGCTTGCTGCAGAGTTTTCGCGTAACGTCCAGCTGTAATATCATTAATTGGTAACTTTACATATAGTTGTGACATTTTATTGTTAGGAACTTATGGAATTACATATTATATTAACACTTCCTTACCAAACTCAATAAGACCCCATCCTATGATTATTGCCCTTGTCCCTTCCAAATCGTTCGGGATTTGATCCTTCTCGGGAAGACAAATTGGTTTTGCTGAACCGGTGAACGGAATCCTTGTTTTCAGTTTTAATAATGCGATGTCGTCATACACAATAGGATACTTGTAGCCTTCATGTTTTATAACTTTGGAGACTTGAGCTTGAATGGGTGCGGAAACATCGGAGTGATTCCCTAGATTCGTGTCTCCTACGATGACAACGTACTCCGTGCCAGGCTCTCTGCATTAATTCATGAACAGAGATTATTAGTTTATGTACAACAATATATTTATGTTAATTGATTGGAAAGTAGCTTGATTACTCCTCAATGAAGCAGTGGGCAGCGGTAACAACTGTTGAATGGTCAATCAGCGCGCCACCGCAAAACGGCTTCAGTCGCGTAGTATCATCTTTTAGGAAGATGGCTGCCTACATATGTAACAAAGAAATTTCAACATTGTTTCTTCTTAGTACTAATGTTTGAATGGGAAATGCATCAAATTATTTTAAATTAAAAGACTTGGAGATACCGTAGGTACTACTTATCCGCACGTAATCTCAATGCGCCATCATTAATTCATTTTGTTTTAAAATATATGTTTAATATTAGTATACTATACCAATAACAATAGAAAGAATACTTTGTCAAAAGATATAAATGATGAGATATGCTGATATTTTAGGATGTTGTGATAGTAACAGCATTTACGGTAGCGCGATGATTCACAAACCATGAAAGGCCATGCTCCGAGCTGTGCATCAACTCCTCCCAAGATAAATGGCTTTGATGACTTTTGCTGGCTCCTTTTAGAACCAATCCCAAGGCTTTCTAAGATACCAGATATTGTTCCTGCTTGCCGCTTGAACAACATTCTACTTCCGGAAGCGTTTGCCGGCATATCAACGCAAGCTGTAACAAAATATTAGCGTTAAGCCATATATGACCAAAGCATTAAGGATAGATCATGGCATATATTTTGAATAGTTTATAGCTAACCAGATGCTGAAAGTTGACCAGAACGATCAACAGGTTGAAGTTGTGGCAGTTCTGTTGTCTGAAGGTTTGGGTCTGGAGGGCAACATACGAAGGCTCGAAGACCTTCCCACCGACAAACGGGTATTCCAAACCTCATTGGTACAGTCTTGCATTCGTCCCATGGACTGCATCTGCCTTGTACACCAGACCTTGTTGTACAAGTATCTGGATCCTCATTTTCCTTGGGGAATAGAAATCGGAAAAATCCTCGCCGTGCTGAAAAAGCAATAATTATTATGATTCAGGGTTTGGATTCGTAAACAAGAATTTTAATACGTGCGAAATTATGTCTGGATGTGTGTATGATAAACAATAACATGGGAAACAAATATGTTCCAATTTTGTTACATAGTGCATCGGATTAATCAATATTTCCGAAATATAAAATTGAAATTTAACATATCAACATCTTTATCCCAAATTAAATTGTAATAGCTAACCATGAGTACACATTTTTTGCAATTCACCTCAAAAGCAAGATGCAAACAGACTACTTAATGACTAGCTTAACCTTGATGGTAATTTCCTCAGCACTGAACAATCACATTGCATAACTTATTTTAAAAAAGTTTTCTGAACATTTCTTACATGCAGCCCTCTTTTCTGTTGTGCTCTCTAAGCCTGCTGCGAAAGCCAACAAAGAAACTAGGCCCAAAACAAGATAAGTTGTTGAATGAATCTTCATGTTTCCTGCAAGAAAAATGCAATTCATATTACATGGAAAATATTCGCTGTACATGAAATTATATCAAAACATGGAAAAATCTTATAATGCATTCAGTGGTTCTTACTATAATTGAATGCATAAATAGCCTAGAGACTTTATTTCCTATAACTTCAAAAATAGTAGAAAATATTTTACCTAATTTCATGTATAATGCTTGGACTTCTTACCAGTTGTTGTCGTTCAAGAAGTCTCCTAAGTTTTGGCAGTTGTCTTGTGTTGGAAAGTCTTTTTCAAGGTTCAATAAAAAGTTTAAACTTGCAGCTGACGACACAGTTGAAACTCACGAAGCCATTGAGCAAGAAAAAGTAATTTATTAATGCATTCTTTGTTATTCAGTAATAGTTTAGAGGAACCGGTTTAATGACGTCACAGGAACTATCACTTTTTACTTCTGGGAAAGTTAGTGGCTTAAAATTTCTCCATTGATAGCATCTGCAAAATCTTTACTGCAAAACCATATAGGTCAAACTTTTCAAATAACAAGGTCTAGTACCAGTAATAAGTGTGATTCAGACTTCAGTTGAGAAACATCCTGTTCGTTTCTCTCTTTTTTGCTGACTTTTTATTTAAGGTGTGTCAAGCGAAATGAATTTTGCATTGAAAAATCCCCTAGAAATAATTACAGAAGGTTAACTACCTCTTTTGGCATCCGTCTTGCAAATTGCAGGCTTTTAAAAAAGTGAAAAGCTTTTATCCTGCATGCTAAAAAATCGCATTAACATGCTAAATTAGCTGGCATCCTTCCTCAATGACAGTAAACAAAGAGAAAACGGCGCCATCTTGAAAAAATGCACGTAGGCCTATATAGCTACTTGCCAACTTATTTTATTGAGTGTTATCAACGTTAATTTTGTTATACATGCAGATAATGACATATTCACGTTGTTAGACTTATTAGCCTTTCTACTATCCAATCACTGTATTCGGTGATTCTGGTACTTAATCCAGGAATTCCTTTCCGGCAATCAGCTTCAAAAGTTTGTACTCCAATAATAATGAAATGTGATAAACTGGAGTCTTGAGTAGCCAATGATGAACCAATTGCACCCTGTGTTTAGAAATGAATGTATTAATTTCCATGTTATATATCAAGTTTTGAAGAAAACAAATTGCTATTCTATGCATGTAGTTATACACCGTTCTTAGAAATCATCTGATATTTTCGAGTGAATAAATAATAGTAGTTATGGGTATAGCTAAACTTTAATTAATTTTATTATTATGCTATCATTGCAATATTATTTCAAGGATATGCATGAAACATATTTACTATATACACATATTTCAGAAAATGTTCTAGATATTTATCTGCATTGTGCAGGACTTCTTTCATTTTCAGCAAACATGCAATGTAATAGTATAATAATTACTTACTGAGCAGACAACGTTTTCTTGAGGAGGTCCCCCAGCACAAATTAATTTATTGGTTACTCCTTGTGGCAGCATTTTCATAAGTTCTGTATTCTTTTTAAGGACGTCTTCACAACCTTGATTTGGAATAACCAATGGTGCAGCTTGTGTTTTAGCATTTTCTGTAGCAATACCACCTATATTAATTATAAGATAAAAATTACCATAAAATGTTAAAGTAATATTGAAAGCGATTTAGAATATTTACCCGTTCCTGTTATAATTGCTAAAATTACTTCAAACGATTCTTTGTGTAAATCTTTAGCTGGCAGACAAATTGGGCGAATTTCTGGGGTGAATTCAACTTCCTCTTTCAACTTCAACACAGCTATGTCGTTGTACATTATGGGAAATTTGTAATTTTCATGAGGTATCAGTTTCTCCACACAAACTTCTCTGCTTATATTTTGTGTTGTGTTTGCTGCAATAGTGTCAATACCAAGAACTACAACTAAGTCATCAGCAGTTGGGATCACTGGACTGAAAGTTAAAATATAAAACATAAATTCCCGTGTAAAATATATGAAACATTTAATGTATTTACCTTTTAAAGAAACATTGAGCAGCAGTTAAAATTACATTTGTTGTTATGAGGGAGCCACCACATATTGAATTACTCCTGCTCTCATCACTTTTCAAATATATAGCCACCTGTAATTTAAGTAAAAGTTTCAACCTTAATTTATGTAGGTTTAATTACTATTTAGCAATTTCATAAACTATACCGTCCAAGGCCATGCACCAACTTTAGCGCCATTTCCTGTTTTTGTTCTCAGAAATTCTGTAGGAAGATCATCATCTATTTTCGTTGGAGCACAAGCTGTTTTGAAACATAAAAACTACCATATAGTTTTGTTTAAATTCTAAGTGTTCATGTAAAATCAACTCTTAGCACAGAAACACAATGATAAAATTGGACACTTAGGATTTAAGATTATTATAAAACCCTTGTTGGAATAATTAATCAGCACAATGCCCTGAGTAAAAAGAACATTATAAATAGTCCTTTACATTTACAATTGTTAAGTACATAGGTATTTTATTTATCAATACAATTAATCTTAATACATTTCAGTTGTGCTATTTCATATTTATTAAAACTTTGTTGATACATTTTTTTAACTCACCAGCGACGTCAAATGGAAAATCCGTATTCTTAGAACAGCATATTATAGGTGTAGATCTTTCAAATCTGCATATCTCTGGTCTATCTCCATTGGTTATTAGTCTTGAAGCACTTGGGCATTCAGTGATTGGTACACAAAATCCATTTAAACCAGTTGGAAGAATACAAGTGGTACGTTCAGGTTCGTCAACAAAAATTATCTTAGGATCTGAAATATGTATGTATAATTAATTACCACATATATAAGTAGCAAACTGGAAAAAATTGTCTTTATCTTACCATTTGTCGTGGGAGTTTGTCCATTGCAACTTGAAATCTGGTATATGATGAATCCAATGACAGCTTTGCATATTATTAATTGCAACATATTTCTTATTAGCTGCATGAAATCAGACAACTGGAAATAGTAAATTACAGCTCATATAATGTATAATAATAATAATTTGCTTAAAATGCAGGTGAAATATAAATGTTTTCTTACCAGATTTTAAAAGTTTGCTTCCTATTTAAATTCTTTAAACTGCAAATATGAGTTAAAATGCATTCGTTTCTGCAGAATTATTTGAGTGACTTTGTTGGTGTACTAGCTCGCAACAACATCCGGACTTTGAAACAATTATGACTCAAACCGGTTTTTCAAACCCCTAAAGGTACAAGTGACGAAACTATTCTTAGGTTTCCCAGTGAAAAACAACAGTCTGTAAAACGGTGGTCTGTACACAGAGTTACAGTATATCAAGAGTGTATGATATACAACTTCATTACACTCTTGGTTATATCAAGAGTGTAAGGTAATTATATTTGTTTATAATAATAAATAGTCTAGTATTTATATTGAAATTTAATCCCAGCATTTTCGAGTTACATACATATTAACTTTTAAAAAGTTTGTTATTATATAAAAGTGTTTAAATGTTTTGTTCGATCCAATCTTTGTACTGGGAAACCCTTGTGTAAATTCCTGGAATTCCACGTCCACATTCAAATCCGGACGCAATTATTCCTATGATAACCCAAGTTCCAGTTTCTTTGTGATGATAAACAAGTGGTCCTCCTGAATCCCCCTTCAAAAAACCAAACATAAAAAAGAATGACTAATTTGTCAACTGATCACTATAAACCATAGTGATATAGTGCAAATGTATAATTACAATTATATTGCTACAGATTAATTGCTGGTCTTGATGCATAAAATACATAGCTTTATTTTTATAATAATATATGTGTGTTAAATCAAAAAACATTTATTGAAAACAGGATATGCCCAATTTTAAATTCAAAAATATGTTGGCTGAAACAAAATGGCGCTGGTTTTGAAAAATTCACAGGGAAGGCAAGTAAGATTTCGTGACAGAAATGTAAATTGTGACACATAAACAAAAAAAGAAACACAAGGTTATGTTGTCTGCTGCAAACATATGTATAGCTAACTATTCAGCATGAAGTTGGTTCAAAATATGCAGTATTGTTGTCCTGAAATAATTTCAGAAAAACGTGGTTTCAAATGGAATAATTTATAAATGGTGAACTTCCTTAGCTATAAACTGCATATAGTGACAACCTGCAGGTGGTGCAGTTTCTTGGAAAGAGGCATAAATTAACATGAAATAACTATTCATTATAATATTTTGCACGTTTTTTACATGCTGTTATGGCCAAGCTGAATTATTGTGCTGAATTGCAACTACATATAACTTAAATACTACCTGACATGCATCCTGTCTATCGATGTCATCCCCAGCACAAATTATACCTTTGGTGACACCCATTGGAAGGTTTTCATCCCTACCCAATAAATTTGTGTAAATCTTGTTGCATTCTGAATTTGAAACAATAGGCACAACTACTTCTTGAAGAATTTTTGCTGGTAATCCACCTGAAATTTTCAAATCAACCATTAAGAGCAATGAAACAGGGATGGAAATATTAATATACATATATAGTACCGAATTCAAGATGGCCCCATCCTGTTATTGTGGCAAGATCACCGTCCAAATTAAGTCCACTAAAATTTGGTCCAGGAAGGCAAACAGCATGGATGTTTGGAATGAATGCAACTCTTGTTTTTAGCTTTAGAATTGCTATATCATTGTAAACTGAAGGATATTTATAATCATTGTGAACTGATACACTGGTAACTTGGACTTCGAGGCCATCAGTGTCTTCACCAAGGACCAGAGCTCCCAAAATAACTACATATTCACTCTTTGGGCTATTACTAGGGGAAATTATATTTCAAAATATGGTTATATATTGATTATTATAGTGGGTTATATTATAATTAACTTACTTTTCTAGAAAACAGTGAGCAGCTGTTAATACTGAGTCAACATTGATGACTGATCCACCACAAAATGGCGACCGTTTCCTTTTGTCATCTTTAAAAAATATGGCTGCCTGAAAAATATCATTGATATACAGTATACACCAATTTAATCATGGATTTCCAGCTTCCCTTATTTACCCTCCCCTTTATTTTTTACTAAATATTGAAAAACCTCATTACATATATTCTTTCATAATTATGGAAAAGTCATTTGTACTTGCAATTGCATCAAGTTTAAGTTCAGCTTTTTGAAATTACCAAAGATAATTTGGATAACAATATTATATACGTACCATCCATGGCCAGGACCCTTTCATTGCATCAGTTCCTCCAACAATAGCCACTTCTATAACTCCAGTTTTAGGAGTAGTTGGAACATTTCTCATAACTTTACCACATCCTAACATATAACTTGCTACACTTAATTGTTACTGATGCAACATTTGATCTTCTATTTATACACATGTATGATATGTAGTAGGTACTATGCACACCTGATTTCTTGAAGGTTTTCAGCTGTTTATGCCTGTTGATCTGATTTTTCGGTTTCTTACAACAAACCTTAGGTTCCTTTCTTTCCCAGCCACATATATTATTACGATTACCAAAATTAAAATCCGCATCGTTTTTGTGTAATGAGGCACATTCAATGTATTTCAAACACAAACTGCCAGAAGAACATCCAGTTTCATGTGGGGTTGGAAACTGGAAATCTGAGCCTGAAATTGCGCAATTTTAGATCTATTGCCTGATGTATGTCTTGAGACAGGTTAATTGTCACGAATTTACTGAATTTTCATAGTTTTTCACTAATATTCATAATAATTTCCATTTAATAACATTATTGAAGGATGCAAGTGCATGAAAAGCAAATTTACCAGCTATTATCCTGCGAATCACGAACAGCAGAAGTGTAATTGAGATAGTACAATGACTTTGTTCTGTAAAAGGAAACTACAAAACAAATACTGTATTGCCATATAAGGAACAGGAAAACTGAAAACTAACTGCATTGAAATGAAAATAAAACATTACCATTCTAAAATCAAGCTAAGTTCACACACATATGTTCAGGTGATATTTGATGTCAGGGCAGTTTGAAAAACGTTGAACTCTTTGCCTTGAGTACCACTAAAACTGGTTTTATCCGAACTATAATCTTGCAAATACCGCATCATCATGTTGCAATAATAGAGAGTGAAATGGTGAAAGGACAATGTCAACAATAATTACGTATGTTCCTTCTTAATTATACTTCTACTGTTAAAATTGTTATTGTTATGGAAAAGTACAAAACTTTTGATTGACAGTATAATTAGTTTTTGTAGTTTGGTGACCTGTATAATAGTTCAAATGAAAACAAAATATACAATACGCCCAAAGACTAGCGTCTGCAATCTGCCCTCAACCCTGCACCGGTACCGACCGGTACGTTCTAGTGCACATGCTCGAGCGTA
>JAQFZQ010003223.1:0-11324 GCA_034696005.1 Glomeris marginata | reverse complement strand
AAAGTACATTGTGACTTAGGTGTGACATGGGGGAGGGGGTAAAATGTATTGAAAAATGTGTGATGAAGTTTATGGACAGCTCCTAAGAGCATACCCTTATAAGGGACAAAATCATGGATTCCTTGGGGTGCCGTTATAGGGAGTTTCCACTGTACTTTGCTTATATACAGTATAACCAACAAGCCACCATTTTCTTAGTTCACACATTGCCACCAGACGTCGCCCACTTCGGTAGCGAAAGCAGTAGCTTACCTTTTTTACAACACTTTCTACACTATGTACAGTCAAACCTTGATAAGCAGACACCTGGATAAGTTGTCACTTCACTTAAGTGGTACAAAATGAAAAGTCCCGGCCAATCTCCATATACCTACCTGTAACACAGGCTAACTCGGCAACCCACTTAAAGGAGAACTGCCCCAGTTGTGTAAGGTCCCATGCCATTAAAACTGTTGATAGGGAACGGTAAATTAAAACTACGAGAAATAAAATATTGAAGGAGTTATTTAAAATCAAAGAGGAGAACATAAGCCAGAACGCCATTGGCTAACCGGTAACTGCGGTCGATTTGGGTATGACATCATAGCAATTTCAGCCAATGGCAGCGCGCCATAAGCATTTCATTATGTAAAATGTTGAGAAGGCTAGATACCTCGATGTCTCGGCAACTTCACTCATTAATTACTCTGCATGTTCCAAACAGTTTTGGGCCACAATTCATATGTGAGTTTAGGTGGTTAGTCTTAACTTATTTCCTATACGTTTGATAAAGATCGGTTTGACCAACAATGAAATGGGAAAGCTGTTCGCAAAAAGTTACGGAGATATTTATATGGAATTTTTTGGGAATATTCTTTTGGTAATTATCTATCTCCGCGTATAAAATTTAATGATGCCTAACAAATACTTTGGCCGTAAATAAATCAAAACTCCATTTTACATGTGGCGCCCTCATACGGACTTTTACAGATACCAAAATGTGCTTTTATCTCCGCCTTAAGTCAGATTGTTTGAAGTCCCAGCCTTGATGGCTTATCGAGGTTTGAACTGTAGATGTGGGTTGTGAGAGGCATTTTAAATGGCCGCCAATTTGTGGCTTTGTTCGTGATGTCACAGATTTCAATTGCTCTACCCTCCGGCTTTCCAACTAGTCACACGCAATTTGTCACATTTTTTGAGAAGTCCTTTCTCCTTTAAAGTAGTTGTGGGAGGATATTGAAAATGAAAAAGTGATTTCATAGTATGGACAAATTGGGAGTTTTGATTTGGAAGTAGTGATGGGCGTGGTTTACGCGTAACAAAAGTGGGTTTTTGAAGAATTGAAGGGGCACCCTGTCACGTGACCTGCCCCTAGCAGAAATTCCTGCCTCTTGGCCCGCAGCTCGTCACCGATATTGCAGTTGATTGAATGATCAAGACTGATGCCCTCATTGCCTATAAATTCGCTGTCTGCTCTTCCCTTCTTCTCACTTCCCCCCTCCGCCGACGTTTGATAAGTAAATAAATAAGGCACTCCGCTTCCGGCCGCCATTTCCCCCCTGTTCCCAACCCTCAAAAACCAAACCCCATTTTCTGGCAACGAATATAAAACAATTTCTAAACGTTTTTATCTGAACATTTTCAACTATTACTGGCCGTTTTCTATTCAATTCAATTATAAATTAATTTTAATAACGTTTAACATTACATAGTATGAGGGTGAGTCAAATGAAAACCGAACACCCGCGACAAAGTGACAATGGAGTTTGTGTTATACAGTGAAACCTGTCTATGGTGGAAATATATAGCCTATGTCTAATTTGTAAAATCTTACTTTTTTGGACCATGTCATCATGTTTTCCGTTTTTAAAAGACCTCTATGCCGGAAAGTCTGGAAAGTTTTTCACGGTCCCTTGAGGCTCCACCATAGACAGGTTTCACTGTACTGGTAATTGAATTATAAGCAAGTAGAGAATAAATATTTGGAAATGGAGATTTGTGTGGGAAATGTAAAATTGAAGAAGGGTGTGTTTGAGTAAGGATGACGCATAGGGGGGAAGGTTTATGGGAAACTTATAGGCTCTATAAGGGCCATATTGCGTTAACGATCTACAGGGGGTGCCATTAGAGAATACAGTAGGTATATCCGTATCGATTTGAATGGTCTTGTGACTGCTGAGTCTCCACTTTGAAGCCATTTCTAATTTTCTGTTGGGGGTCTTAATGCTTCACTGCTTTTCCCCATTTCCCCCTCAAAATCACCCAACATTTTCTCTTGTGGATATTCAATTAATTTCAAGTTGAAATATCGCTCTGTCTGGTGGTTATTGCATTAAAAAATACGATAACCCAATTCACAATTAAATTTGCAAGTGGAACAACGGCCATTTTTAATTTTAGCTGCTCTGGAATCTCAAAATATTGTCCTACATAATTGTTATTATTATTTTATTTCTCGTCCTTGATAGATATTTTTAATATTCGTTTGCTTAAAAGCTCGTGTAAGGTACCAGTTATTTGAATCGTTCTTAATTTAGGTGAAATGTGATTGGTTCTTTTTATATTCAGTAATTGAATTGGATTTCTTTTTAAAGTTGAATTTCCAGTTGAATTATCTGTTTTTTCTTATACGTGTTAATTTTCATTCGTAACCTAATCTAATCATATTTTTTCTTTGCAAACTTGTTTTTCCGTTTTATAATGAAATGCGATTTTTTAAAAAGGAGTGAAACTCAATTTCCTTAATTTCAAATGCAATTTTGGCCATCATTTACATTTTCTATTAGCAATTTTTTCCCTTTACTTTTCATAAAAACTGGGATCAATTTAAAAATCTCTCTCGAGATTGCTTATTTAAATTTGGTAAATGCAAAACACTTGCTCCTCGTCTTGTTATCTTAAATTTTGCATGAGGTTGGTGGCTTAAATCGATTCTCATTTTCCCCCTATAATATCACAATTTCAAATTTCAAACTTAAAATTACAGAATGTTTCTTGCTACTTAAATCAGTTAATTTCAACTTTTATAAAGTTAGAATTTCATTTTGTTATACCGCAATAATATTTGGGCTGGAATTTACTTTTTATTCTTCTGCACTTTAAAAGGGTAACATTGTATAAATCTCCTAATGAAATAAGTTTCAATGTTATACAATTGAATATGCCAAAGTTGATTTAAAAAGTTTGTAGGTTGTAAACTTTTTGTTCAATGTAAAAACTGAACTTTTCTTTCCGTTTTAGAAGATTAAGGCTAGCAATTTACTTCTCCTTTTTCATTCTTCATTCTTTTCTCTCCCCTTTTTTGCATAATTCAAACTCATACATCCTTCAAAATTCAATCACGGTTCGCATATATCACTTTCAACCTAAAATTGCAAAAATTGCAGCAGCCATTTTTATATCCTGCAATTTACAACAAGAGTGCAATTTTTTATTTCCTATCTCTCTAAATTGCATCTTCTCTTTTTTTTTCACTATCCTTCTTCCCACCAAATTTCCCGTATTTTATTTCTCCCATATATGTATACACATGGTAACTATCTGAAATTGAAATTTGCAAAACAATCCTCCATCTTCTTTTTTCACTGTACATGTTTCAATCAAAATTTCCCACGCAAATACACCCTATACACACACACAGGAGTTAATTAATTTAAATCTTGAATCTAATCTAATTACTCTATACAAATGTATTTTAATCATTTCCGACATTGAGTGGGCATGTGAAAGGAAAGTTCTTTTGGCAGCTGGCTCAATACACTGTATAACAATAGGGTGAAATTAAAAACCGCACTTCTAGTCACACTGGCAGCACAGTCAGTGGCCATTGTTACACTGTGAATGCGGTCCGAATTATAAGTCGTGCACTTGTGCAATTTGGATTTCAATCAGTGCTGCAATAAGGTCCAATTGGAGCGGCTTTTAGCCATTCTGCCTCTTCAATGCTTCTTCTCCACTTCCTGTCCACGTCAATATTCATTTGCTGCCCTTTTAAAGGGCTCCTCCTTCAAAATCCCACCCGTGTACCACTGGAACACCAAATTCAACGGAAACTTGTCATAAATTTCATAATAATGCAGTGGGTTTCTTTAATTACGGTCACTTCCCCTAAACAGTCACTTTTCCCGTACAGTCAACTAGCAAACCCAGGATTTTAGCATAGGACTCGTAATGTTAACAGTCATCTCCCTTACAGGCAATATTGCATTTTGTTGAATTTTGCTACAGTCACTTCCCTTAAGAGTAATCATTCCCTTACAGGCAACCAGCTAGCACACCCAGTGAAAGTTTTTATACTCACTAGATTCATTTTTCCTTTACAGGCAACTAACTAGCTAGCATACCCAGAGTGTTAATTGAACCCCCAGCAGTCATCTCCCTTACAGTGCATGCAATTTTCCATTTTATTCTTGGCTTGTAAAGTTGACTGTACGGTTACAGTTACGGTACCCCTAGCAGTTGACTGTACAAAAATCCATTGTATACAGTCGTTTGCAACTCAAGATGATTGTATTTCATCACCGAAAACGACTTATCACTCCTGCGAAAGAATAACAAATTTTACCAAACTCCATTTCCAAAAGCGCCGTTTTTAGACACTGACCTCCTTGCAGTTAACAAAAATCGTGACAAGTCGTATATATTTCATCTAACTTTTATAAATTTAACAAACTGATTAATTCGGCTAAGCTTTATATTTATACCATCAATTTGAATAGTAGTGAAGTGATTTTAAACTAAAACAGCACAAAAACCAAGAAACTACTTTCTTCTTGGAGGAGTGTAATGATGTGAGGGTCGTAAAAAAAGACGACTTCCAATCAGAAATTAGTAATAACACACTTCTTTTTGAGGGGTCTGCTTGATTTTTGGGGGGCAATTTTAGCAGACGACAGATTTCCTCTTATGTACGTCCTGAAAGATGAAAAAACGAGAGGGAATTTTACGGGCTTGTTGTTGTCATATTTGGGCAGCCATATTTGATAAGTTATCGGTGTTTTGGTGAAAACATTCAAAGTGCGAGATTTATTAATGGCAGGGGGAAGATGAGCTGAAATTTAGGGACATCCCAATCCACAGTCAATAAGAACATAAATAACGCATCACTTCCTCACTTATTCAATAATATACTGGAATTGTGTTTCTACGAACAAGCTGAATTGGTTTTGGAAAAATTGGTTTCCTCATAAAACTGATATTTCCATGACAAAAATGAAATTCCATTACATTTTCATGATATTAAACCATGATATTAAACCATATATAAATTAGGTAAAATGTTGTATTACAGTAGAACCTGTTTAAATTGAACCCCTATACATTATAACCCTCTATATATTGAATAAATGTCAGGGGTCCAAACTGGCCCAAATGCTAATTAAAAACCCTCTCATAATTAAAACCCAGTCTACAGTATGTAAACATGAACCACAAGTCATAACATATTTAGACTTTCAGTGAATGCTATAAAATGTTGTTACTGTAAATGTTTCCCATTTGGAATAAGAATAATAGTAGGAAGTATAATATTGATATACTTGGTTCGGGTAAGACATTGACTTTTGGAGTAGAGTGTTTGTGGTTTTTGGAAAAATCAATAGGAAGGGAGGGGATTTTTATCGTTGCCAGTTCTTTGATAAAATTTCAGCATGATGAAGTACAAACAAAGTTAGACTCGTGTTGCTGGCAAAACTAACAAAAACAAACATTAGGCAAGTCACGTGACCTGTGTGTGTGTGTTCTTCACACGGTTGAAAAACGAATTTGGGCCTTACGTCAACTATAGCATTATGCTCAAGTATTTACTTCACTTTTTCCACTTGTACATCACCGTGATCTATCTATAACATCCCTGATAAATGCTTGTTTGAAAATTTTTCAAAGTTTTGTTCATTGACTGTGTTGCCATGTACACTGTGCACACTGCCGGATGTTTTCTTTCCTAGACTCGAGTGTGTTCTTGTATATTAAAGCCACATTTGACCAGAAAACGTAATTCGAGCTAAACAACACTTCCTTTTCAAGTAATTGAATTTTTTTGTCCCTTTTCACTAACAGTATACCACTCTTGTGGGTCCTATAGCTTTTCTTCTCTTACAACAAAAAGTGCAACAAAAATAGATTCAGGTAAAAGGAAAAGTTGTTTTGCAAAAGCAAGGCCAAAACATGAAAAGCTAGTACTTGAAAAGTATGTGTACTATTCAATTCCAGTCCAAGCTATTTTAGTACACTATGCCATACTTAAATTCGTACATTTGTATATTACACTGGCCCTATATTTGATCATTTCTTAAAATTACAGTGACTTTGAGCTATTAATTCCATCAGTACAAATGGAGAACTCAGCGGTACGCTAGACTCTCGTTAGACCGGCAAATTCCTTGAGCACCTTGTAGCTGGTATAGTGAAAGTGCTGGATTATTGAGAGTTTAAGTAGTTAAATTCAATGTTATAAATGTACTCCATGTATTAAAAGACAAATATAACAGAAGCTCCTCTAAATTCTTTCCGATTTATGAATGATCCAGTTCTAACGTGACATACTGTTGTTTTTGAGCCAAAATTGAAGGACACCATTCCTGTGATGTTATAATAAATCTGAAAATAAGTTTGTGTTTTACATGTTAAATCAATTGAGAGGTGGATTAGCAAGAATCTGTATAATGTAATATTTTAGCTTTCATCATCACGCGTGTCTAGAATTCTGCCTAAAATAATTACAAGTCAATGTAGTTATTATGTACTTGAAATAGTAGCCTATTTCATATTCCCTTTTACCACTATTCCCAGTGTATTTCTATTTGGAGTAAGTTGAATAATGGATGTTGAGTAACAAACCTCACGTGTTGCTATTCTGCAAAATCTCAACTATGCTATGGGGATTTTCACGGGCAGAGTGAAACTTTGAGAAATATTTACTTTCCACACTATAAAAGCAACTTCATTTCCCATTTAAATAACCAAACATGAAAGGAACAAATTATCAGATTTTATATAATAGTTACGCATCAAGATTGTACGGGACTACTTTTCTTGACTTAGGAAGGTTACACTGATGCAATGGAGGTATTTGTTCTACTTTGAACTGAGATGAAGATAGACTAATAGTAGATAGAATAATCTATCCAACTCATACCCATCAGTATTTTAATCCAACTAGTTTCATCATCAGGGATATCTATAAGTTTTTATCTGATGAAACAGTCACGTAATGGCGGCTTACTAAAGCAGCGCCCTCGTGTGATTTCTCCAGGAAGCTTGTCCAAATTGTGAATATGATTCCCTGATTCACCACAGTGGGTTAATTGACATTAAAATAATGTCGAAAAAGACATATTATGCTATCAGGGTTATTCCTGCAATGATTTACTTATTTTTCATATTGGTATAAGGACTTTTATTTATCTGTTCCCTGTTTTGCCGACTGGTATTTTCTTCCCCCAATTGGGGAAATTGAAAATTGTCAGCTTTGTTATAAACATATCATCTTGTGGTTTACGACATTCTGCAAAATGATGTAAATTGCCCAATCTCTAATGTATACCATTTCAATGCAGTTATACTGCTTTCATTGATATATACTGGATTTCCATGTAGTAATTTGGAAAATTTTTACGCGGTGTTGCGTAGGACATATGTGACTTGCATCCCACCGAAGAAGGTTTTTGAGTGTGCGAATCAATGGACTTGCTCTTATTATGTACAGGAAAAAGTGATAGGAAAAGCAAAATCAAAAATACGAACGCCACTGACGTCACTGCTGCACTTCCCAACCGATTCTTTAAAAAAAATGGCCGCCGTTTTCGTTCAAGCGGGAAAACTTGGTAGTATTTTCTGTTTGTTATTGAGTATTTTTGTTTGTGCACTACTGTGTTGGTCGTCACATGAAACAGAGAAGAAGGCTTAGGGCCTGTTTTTCGCAGCAAAATCGCACCAAAAGCCCCTCATCTTTAATAATAATAATGATAATGATGATAACAATAACAGTAATGCTTTTGCTTCCGCTTGGGGGCGCTTTTCGCCGCTTCCGGTGCCGGTAATTTCCGACGACTTTTATTTCCTTTTTTGCAACAGATTTTTTGTTTGTTACCCCCTTTTTCTCATTATTGTAGTAGTATAGTAACTGCAACAGCCAACCGCTGAGCATTTTATGGACTTGCAGTTTGTGCACATGGTACAGCAAAGTATACGCTATTAACTTTGGTCAAAACCGAGGCATAACCTAAAAAATATCTAACCCCCATCTGTATATCGGCATAAAAATGCAATTCTCACTTTTTTGCTCCATTCCCCCCTCAAAAAACAAATCTTGACTGCATTTCATTCATACAAACATTTATTTATTTATTTATTTTTATATTTATAGTCACGTGTATTTATTTCTGCAACGTTTACGTTGCATGCATATCAAGTTTTTAGGTTTTTCTCTCCTTTAAACTGAAAATAAAAATCAGGGGCTTTCGGTGCGATTTTTGAACCAGCTGCGAGTTGAAAATCAAAATTTTTCATTTTTGCGCGATCCGAGTAAAAAAATATTATAATCGTCAACTCGTTTGTTGATTATACGATATTTAATGATGATAATGATCTAGTCTGTGACTTTATATTCTTCTAGGAATAATATCTCGTGCGTTTGAAACAAAGTTAGCCATTAAACATGGGGGTTAAATCAAACAGCAAACTTTAAGGTGAACTGACATCGTATTTTGTTAGGCAATCGATTCTCATGAAACTTTCTACATATCTTCACAGTGTAATTCTAAACAACACTTCCAAACTTTAAATTTTTCCAGCAGGTAGTTTACAAGATAATCTCTGTTACAATTTTTAAAGTTGTTGACCCAGTCGTTCTCTTATTGGCCAAATTTTGGTAAAGTCTACTGTTGTACAAATTGTATTTAACTGACAAATTGTGAAGCATGAATTCATCTATTTAAATCCATAATAAATACTTTTTACTAATTTTCACTGAGATTATTTAAAACACTTTATATTCAGATTCATACCTTATAAAATAATGTCAGTTCACCTTTATGCAGTTAACAATTATACAGTGACGACTTTATAATTTTAAAATTAAAGAAGTTTAACTTAATCTGGGTTTTTATTAATACACATTTTAAGGTATTTATTTATTAGATTTAACGAATTTAGTTGTTGCGTGATCACACATCGATTTTTTTTCCTTTCACTTTTGTGAAAAATCCAGCAGCTTGATTATAAATGATCTCTTCTTTTTTATTATTTTTTTTACCTCGTCCCCATTGTGTTGGTGTGATGATTATGTTTGTTCCTACTTTTCAGCCAAACTATGATTAAATTTTGATATGTACGTATATAAGTTATCGATTTTTGTACGCTAACACACAACAGCGAGTTGCCCCACTACTAAAAAAAAAGAACCACACTTATCTTTTATTGAATTTATTTCCTACCCGAAATTTTAATTTCAACTTGAGCTTCGCCCACATGTGTTCCTCCTCCTCATTTTTTATTATTACTACTATCTACGTATATATTTTGACCGAAATTTTTAATCTCGTTTTCAAGCCGAGTCTCCGAAAATGAAATCAAAATATATGTGCCTCGACATGATGTAGAAATTTGTTTACCAAAGTTGAACAGCTAGTCGTTTCTCATTTTTAGGGATATTTAATTTTTGGTTCTTGGAAGGAAAAAGGGAGAAAAGTGAATTTCATGCATAATTTCTTGAATTATTATGGTTTGCATCTAATGGGTTTTTTGGTGGCATTTGGTGGAGAGGAAAAAAGCTTTTAAAAGCTAAGGCACACTACCTCACAGAAAATAGAAAGCAGCTATTTTTTCTTCTCTTAAGTGTCCACAAATAATAACTGTGTAATATCGATGATAACAATAAGAATGTGTATTTTTGTCACACACACAGGAATAAGACAGACAAATGATATGAACAGGAATATTGCGTATGAAATCTCAGGGCTATTTTGTAATATGAATTGGGAAGAAATTTTGCCACAGGTCACATAAGATGAGAAAATGAATATTATGTTATACAAATTAATTGAAAAATGTTATACAAACTTGATCATTGCGAATTCAACATCTGCCGTTGCAGCGATTCGATGCGAAAAGTTCCTAATTATTAGAAATTACTTTCACGCAAATTCACGTGAAACAAATTATGATAAAATAACAAACATGCAGATGACCTATTATAATTACATTTGTGTTACATTTGAATGCATATTTTTCAACAAAAATACCTGCTATTATAGACAATGGTCTTTTAAAAACAGAGTGTAGTAAAACTGTTGCCAAAATGAGAGAAATGTCTCGAGAGACTTACTAGTTTCTTGGTTGAATACAGCTAAGACATGTGGCTTCCTTGTGTACATTTCGGATTTTAAATAACTATTGAACTTTTTATTTAAAAAATTAATATCGTTACTTTTCAATTCAATTTTACATGTTATAATTCAAAATTAAAGCTTCCCGTAGAGTTGCTGTTTGTCTGTTAGATGTTTGATGTGGTCATGGACGCCATCTTGATGATTAGCTATAGTTGGGACAAAGAGAGAAGAAACTCGTAGCTCCGCCCTCGTTATTGCGCAGAAATGATTTTAAGGTCGAAGGCCTTTGCAAAAAGCGCCACCAAGCGGGCAGGATGTACATCCCCATGCCAAATATTCAGATTTTATGAAATATTGAGCTGTAACCAAAGTTGGCTGTGTAAATTCATGAATTAAATTGTAGCTAATACTGGAAAAGTTTTATTTTAAATGTAAAATCATCAAAACATTACATCCGTTAAGATACGACACCGTGATGCCGGCACCACCAACTATAATTGAACTTGGAATAGCCTATCCCATTTGAATACCCTAATGAGGGTGGAGCTACGAGTTTCTTCTCTCTTTGTACCAACTATAGCATCTTCCAGCACCTATACTGTTTCACCATGCCCTGCGTAAACTAAATGAGAACTCCGTACATATACTCTGCCTGTTCCAAGATTGCAGTGGGATGATGAGAGAAGGGAGTGAGGCGGAGGGATACGTAGCCACGTGCAGAAAGCATTAGCCAATAACACGTGAGGGGTGGGGCAACCTACCAAAATCCACCAGTCAAACATCATTTCTGGGGACTATTTCTTCAGGTGATTATTTATCACTTTGAAGAGGCACTGCATTCTTGGAGTAACACGGTATAGTTGGAGCTCCTAGGGGCAACAGATCAAGTATTAAGGTGAAAGGGATGCTGGGGGTTGCACTAAACTGCTACTTGGTGGCGCTCCATGCACCACAACAAACAAACAACAACAACAACAACAACAACAACAACAACAACAACAACAACAACAACAACAA
>JAQFZQ010003222.1:0-11325 GCA_034696005.1 Glomeris marginata | reverse complement strand
AATTTTAGCGGAAGGTCAAAGGAGCGCGAAAAGCGCGAAAATAAAGCCGCGCGAAACATTACCACTTTTACAGTATCCTATATTTTGTGATAATAGTAAGTACAGAATAGGTGTAATGGCATATTATTGAAAAAGATGGCGTTTCTTTGTTGTAAAGGTAGTCACGATTTTGGTGGTTGAGTTGGCGCCAGACCCACTTCCGGCGCGTGCCCCTTTCCAGAAATTTGGACACGCTAATTTGCCATTTCATATTATATAATACTTTTTCTCCATTTTTAAAAATGTTCAACAATGTTGCAGAGAAGCTGCACAAAAAGGTGAAGTTGCGATTATCATTTGAGTTGGAGTAATTTAGTTGTGCGCACACGCGCACCCCTTCCTCCAATTTCAAACACGGACAGCATTTCGGAGCACACTGTATAATTGGTAATGACAGTACGCATGCGCAGTACATGCTAGCATGCGTGCACTTTCTATATCTCTTTCCCAACAACTCCAGTTATCACCCCATTTTCTTGTTATCCGCAGCATGGATCCCAGTGACGTCACGGTGACGTCTAAGGCAGGCTAATTAGAATGCATTTTGACAGCTGTATTCAAATCCATTCAGAGCTGTGACCTACTTTGTACCTTCAATTATTATTCTAACGCTTTTGTTCCTATATTATAGTCTATGCAAGTGGATTTTTATTCCATTGGTGAAATTATATATATATAGGGTGTCCAAAAAGTATTTGTGCAGTTTTCGTATGGTTATTGTTAGCAAATATTACACAACACTTTTGAAATTTTTTGTTTATTTCAAATTGTAATACATTTGTTTGGTAAAATTAGTGCACTGCTTTGTGAATATTATTAACAAATTCTGTATATACTGGTTTACGTCTATGGAATTTAGACTCCTGTAAAATGGGGTGAATATAGAGACAGTTTCCAACTTTGAAGAGCTATATCTTTGTTAATAAAAATCGCAGGAATGTGAAATTTGGTTGAAACTTTTGTCAGTGAATGTAGTTTCAGGTGTAAAAATATGGTGGCAATTACATTATATTCTCACTGACTTTTAAAAAAAATATGATCCGTCTCTATTGGTACGGGAGTCGGGGTGAAAGGAGACACAGCCTGTTTTAACCTTGTTTATGCTAATGGAGTGGTATTAAGTAGGAATAGAGATAAAATTATGATTTTAAAAGGTAATTGAAACTAATACAAGGTGTCATATTGCATTTATTTAAACAGACATGGGGTAATAACAAATCTCAATATCAAATGCACTAAAAACTGGTTAACAATCTTTCAAATCAACACTGAATTTTAAAACACCTATTCTTTGTTTGTTGGGATTTTCAACAGCACCAATAAACTGGTTAAAGTCAATTCGGAAACATCAGGATTATTTGTAATGTCTAGGCATTTTTAAACAGTGTGTCTCTTTTCACCCCAATTTTGTGGAAAATGACCTGTAGTGTCATATACAGGGTGAGTCAGAGTAACTGTATCAGGTGGAATAACATGAGAATGGCATTGTGTGGAAATATGAAAAGTACAACAGATCTGGGAATTTTCAGAATGCCTTATGTGAATGATAATTAAGTGAGTCCTGTAATTGTAATTGTAATGGTGTCGCATGTGGAATTGGGATTTGGACTATACATGTTTGCAACATTTAGATACGACTTCATTATTCAATGATCCCTGGTGGGTGGGCTGTGTGCCATACAGCTACCATTATATGCGTAAGCTTACACAGGCTTACACAAATGAGAACGTGTACATAATAATGGCGGCCTTGAAGGTCGTCTCATCCTCTTCCATCATTTCCTTTCTTTCTTTCACTCTTTCTTTCTTTTCCTTTTTTCAATGATAATCTTGCACTTCGCGTGTCTGGCGCGTGAGCTCGGCTACTATTTACGACCTCCTGATTGGTCAATACCTTAAGGGGAGATATGAAGGCAAAGGGAAGGGGAGGGGAACCCCCTATATTTATATACCAATGAAACTCCGAAGAAGAAAAAATTACTCTAATTTATGCGCTATATTTAAATGAGTGTTTTGCAGGTTATAGTCTTAGTAGCCACGTGCCCTTGTGTCACGTGGCCTCAACTTGTAAGGGTCCGCACAGGTGCAAGCTGTGGCCACTCATGCATTTCGGCTAAAACAGGAGGGGGAGGGGCACATCTTCCCACCCCTTAAGATCCCTCAAGAACATTGAAGAAAAACTGGGCAGATGTAAAACAAATGAGTTCGGATTTCCAAATAAGCATTATCCTGTTTTTATATTACACTATTTCATATCCATGGTGATGTCATACAAAAAATGAGGTTTTACAAGAGCAAAGTATAAATTCCTGAAATCTGGTGCTAAAATAAGTTTCATTTCAGTTTACGAATGTATGAAAGCATGTAAGTGTGTAATGCAGTGAAGAGATTATATAGGGCTGTATTGTTGGAAAGTCAATAGCTGGGGTATTTCTAATGGCTCTGAATATGTTTTGATTCCTTGTGGAAAGTTGTTTCAGTGTCCCGTTAGCACAACATGCAGTAGGCACATTCAAAAACTGCTAACACGACCGTGTTACATAATATAAAACTGGAAATTCGAGTTGAAGCCCATGTTAAAAGGGCTAACATGCTATGTTCATGCTAAGCTATTTTGTTTTTGAATGCGCCTAGTGATAGTCTCAATTGTGCTTGGTCTACCCTCATTTTACAGAGGGGGAAATGTCGAATGGAAAAGTTAATTCGCTGGAAAGCATTGAATGTGGGGCAACTTGAGCAAAATGGCGGAAGGTCTGTTAATTAATTAATGACTTGCGTAAACTGCATTTTGCCAAGTTTTTGGTGTCATTTCGGCAATTTGCCTTGTGTTTGCGAGCACCGAGGTCCAAATTGCGACTCAGCAGGTGGCGCAACCATCGCTCCTTTTCCTCCCCTTTTTGTCAATCCCACACAATGTTCTTACACAACGCAGATGATCTGAAGAAGCAACGAGTCGAAGCGCCACCTTGTGTGGCACTTTTTCACCACCTCACCTCCCATTATGCATGATGTCCTTTTTTCGGTCATCAACGGTCTGTCCCAGCAGGAAGGCTAATATCACTCGGTATAAACCGCAGGGGGGTTGGGGGGTTAAAATGGGGGCGCGGCCCTCGGCCTCCTTTGAGATGTTTCCTCCTCAAACGTTGAGCAAGTGATGGCCGCCAGGTTGCGCTGTAGTCGCAGGGCTTCATCCCCCATCCCCCAATCGATGAGTTATAATACATGGAGTTGGAGCCCATTAGTCAGGAAAGGGGCTTCGATAGGTGGGCGGGGCCCTTTGGAGCAACAAGTCCTTAGGGTAGAGCGCCGCGTGCCAACACACGTGCTCATTACAAAGCAGGCCGCGGCTTCCACTGATTACAAACAACATCTATAATACAGAAGCACCCCCCCCCCCCACCACCCCCCACATCCACCAATACACCCCTAAGGGTTTTTTGTGGCGCCCTCTTCTGGCGCGAAGAAACTTGTATCTATTAGGGACCGTTCGGAAATGGTGTTATGCCCTGTAGGTTGGGTTGTTGGGTTGAGAAATAAGATAAATTGGTAAGGGGTAAAGGGGGTTGTTGTAGCTAAATTCAGTAATTGGACGATGCAGCTTCCATTATGAGCAAGGTTGTTATGCTTAATCATTTTGAAAGCCTGAAAATGTCAGTTATTTTGGATTTTTACTTCATTAACGACAAACACAATTGTTTTACAATATTATTATCACCTAAGTAACAAGGGAAACCTATTAAAATAGGTACAGTCGAAACTCTATATAGCAACCACCCTCCGGACCGAGCCTGGTGGAAGAGACTGGCCGCTATACTGAGGGTTGCAATATCGAGTGATATTTCCACCAAAAAATCTAACCGGACCCAGTATTGAATTTTTTACACAACCATGAATATTTTAATTCAGAAACAGTATATTATTATGAAGGCCATCAATTTATTATCTTAACAGACTTCCTGATATGTTACGTGCGAAAATACTCTGTGATCTTTTGTTGTTGCAACTTGTTCAGGCGGTTGGCGGTCAAAAAATCGTCAATTTTGCTTAGCGTTCCTCAGGTGTATCATCGGTGAAGTTTTACATAATGTATTGTGCAGAGTTTTCCATGCGTTGTGGGCCTCTTAAGCAGTTATGGCGAGGATTTCTGGTTCATCATCTATCACTGGACACTATATTTATAGTGTTATGTATTGCTGGGACCAGGCTAAGTAGGCCCTTATATCAAGATGGACACTATATCGAGTGGCCTTTACCAGACCAAGTGGCTGCTGTATCAAGACTTGCCACTATATCGGGGGGTCGCTATATAGAGTTTCGACTGTAACTGGAAATTAATGTTACTGGGAATTTTTTAAACTGTCAAAGAGAATAACGTTATTTTGGAAGGATCCCCTTATTACGAGTCGATTAGGACCTCATTGAAAATGCAGAAATGAATCGAAGGGGTAAAAACCGCTTTGCTATTTTGCTTTAGCTCGCAGGAGGTCCTTTGAGACACACAAAAGGGGTATGAATTACTCTTAGGACCAATGCAAGATGGCGTCTGTAAGATGTAAAAGCTATAGGCAAGCATGGAATCGAAAGGCAAGTTGAAAAGAAGTCCATTCTGCAGTTGAGACACGAGTGATTATTGCTCCACCCCATAATGGGGCCTAAGTGGACGGACCTTGAGGCTGCTCATATTGTGGTCGGCCTCTATTACCTCCATTTTCAAGGTCAGGTCCTTTTCAAAACTGCGTTTTTCCAATCATCAAAGCCTCTTTGATTTCGCTCTATCAGCTGTTTTTCCTTGCTGTTATTTTCACATCAAATCTCAATGGCATAATGACAATGGACAAGATAAAGATAACTTTATAGGTATTTTGAGATTCTATCTTGAAAATTGTTATGATTACACAAGTGTTTTGTCTATAGGCTATAGTAAAAAAGTATTTTCCCACTTGTGCTTGCTGCTTGAGTAATGAATGAATCTTGCATGGTGGTCCTTATGCATGCATATGAAAAAAATGAAGTGAACTTAGCTGCAATACATGCAATTGGACATGTTGCCCTATGTGAGTAAATTTGTTAGAAAGAGGCAAAAAATGTGGGTAAAAATGAGGTTTTTGGCCACCACCAGTAATTGTGTGCTAGCTGCTTGAGCTTTGCCGCTTTTAATCGTGCTTAATGAATGGCAATTTCAGCTTAAAGTCCTTTTACTCGTTCCCCACAAATCTGTATTATATACAGTGTAAGTACTTTGCGAAATAACAACTTTCGCCATTATAATGAATAAAACCAGGCGCCTAATTTTGTAATTTTGTGCACTATCCATTTTTTCATCTAATGCTGTATACGTACGTTTAGGACTGCCTGAAAGTAACTTGTATAAAAAAGACAAATGAAGCTAAATTAATTGCACAAACTTTGGACCATATAACTCAAATGTAGCCTAATTATGCTATATGATTGAGTTCATTTGTGTATACAATTTCTGGCCCTAATTTATTGTGGGAAAGGAAAAATATTTACAACATGCATTCAGCTTATAGCACAATAAAACCATTAATATAATTTGTGTTAAAACAAAATAATTAAAATACGTGGAAATTATTGAAAAAGTTATTATTTCTCAAAGTTTTAGTCGTATTAAAAACACATTTTATTTTGTAGCTTTACTCGAAAGTTTTGCTCAATTAATCATTTCTAAGTAACTAACAGTCTAAAGGCATTTATTTCTTTAGTCCAAAAACGGTGTGAAAAAATTCACTTTTTAGTCATAAATTTACCCAAAAAATATTTTACTATCTTGTGAAAAACAAGGAAGAACTTGTCACATTTTTTTTTAAATTGAAGTAAGTTTCAAGAAAGCTAATTTCCGAATGTACTTAAACTAATTTTTCGCCAAATTGTTTCGAATAGTATAATGTCAGCATGCATTTTTTCCTTGCAATTGTAATTATTATAGGCACGACGTCGATCTAATATATTATCGACATGGCGTTGGCCAAATTAAGGGCACAACAATGGCCCCTTGTATGCCCTGAGGTTTGGGTTTGAGCAAAGGGCCATCTTGAAATTTGATGCTGATTGAAGATGGCAGAGTTGAGCCCCAAAATGCCGCCAGGGCGCTTTTTGGACGCTTTCCGTGACGCAATAATTACAGGGTGAGCCTACACTTATTGCACACGCCGAAATATGCCAACAAATGTGCACTTTTCTTAGGGGAAATGCCACATGCAACACCATGTAATACATAGTATCACCCTAGTGCAAAGAGCACCTTCGTGTGTCGCAATAGGGCGTTGAAGCTGATTACAGCGCCACCTATACATAGTCCAATGGTCCAACGTTGTTTTCCGATTTCCGATGACGGATTGCGCAGCAGACGTATTATTTCTATAATTAGATACTTGGCTCGGAGTGTATCGATCATGTTGTTTGCTTAATTTGAAAAGCAGGTGGGAGGAGTTTTGGCTTTCAGAAGTATAGGCTACTTTCTTGCTGTTTGACCTCAAAATGGTGCTTTCACAACATGACATAATTTGTACATGCTCCCTAGTTATAATAAATCTTGCATTTCTATTTGCACTAAAAAGTGAATTTACAATAAATAAGAAAATTAACGGAGAAGTCAAACATGTACTGAAACCTGTCTATGGTGGAATAGCAAGGGACCCAACAATTTCTACAACATATTTTTTTATTACAGAGGCTTCCAGTCTCCAAAAAATAACCACCAATGACCAAACTGCGATACTTTTTCTGAACCATATGATATAAATAAACCAATATGTAAAATAATAATTCTATAGTCAAAATACAGACATTTCACTGAATATTTAAAAATTACAAATAATTTTTTAAACCAGCATATGGCATAAATTACATCATTGAAATGGTGTAGAGTTTAGCCAGAAGTTAGGAAAGTATGAACTATACTTAAGAAAGTGATTTGTTGTTTGCAAGTGTCATTTTTCAAGATGTTATACAAGATAAGTTAAGTTGCGCAAGCCCAGAAGAAAATGAAAAGCCCTTCACCTAAATATGTCATCAAATGTTATATTATTACTTATCTCGCACATGCTACTCTGCGTGTTCATCTCTCTCTCTTCATACTTACATAAGAAAAAAAAATGGTGGAAGCAGAAAAAGCGCCACTTCCGGTTATGGGGCCCCGCCGCCATTTTTCTTTTCACTTCTCCAAGTCTCAAGTTGGTCTTTTGTTCAAAATGGCAGCCGACTTCATTTCCGGTGAACGATTAATTTAGGGACGCGTGGCAATCACGTGGCCCATTCCCCCATTGGCCCACTGATCATTGGTCACGTGGCCCCTTGACTGTCGCTCCCCCTGCTGGCCTATCGCTTTCGAATTAACATTATTTTCATTGTTTGATCCATATGTTTTCCTAGCAATTGAATTAACGAGTCACGTGACTATGTTATTGTCCGTTGTTATGTTTAATGACTCGATTTATTATTCTTATCAGGAGTGTAATGTGAATATAGCCCCTCCCCTCATTTTGTTCGGGGAGACTTCGTAATTCATGTCAACAAATGCCATTTTTATGCTGAATGTCCAATGGTCCAAAGTAACATGAAAGTTACCTCACTAAAATGTTGCAGTACCTACATGTAGGTAAAACGCTTTATAACAGTGAAATCTCGTTGTTCACCGGTCCAATACTGCATAGTAACTAAATTTCCCAGTGTGTAGATCATGATGGTCAGTACCTACTCCCTCAAAACAGCACGCATCACCACACGAGCCCCTTAAAAAAAGGAAGTTTGACTGCCGCATCCTGTATATTCGCAATTTGACATAATGTAAAAAATGAAATGCAGTTATTGTCTAATTCATGTTCCATAAACACATATTTATTAAACAATCTATAATTTTAATATTTTGAAAAAGGGTTTCTTCCTTGATCCCTTGTCAGAGTTTATAAGCAATATGGTTTGATAAACAATTTTTACTATGTAAACGTGATGATGGTCATTATATACTTTTCATCTTCCCACCCTCTATAACCATCAAATTGTAGATGACCCTTAAATGTCCACGTGTCCCTTTAAAAGTTTAAGGGTAAATTGGAGCACGTGCTACTCGCATTTGCGTGTTTAAGCGATTATACAAATGCTTGAGGCTGATAAAAAGGAGCATGTAAGCCTGTTTTAATTGCATTTGCATACTAAAAGAAAGCCGCCTGTTTTCATTTCTTTTTTGTCCAAAATTATGATATGCACGTGCCAAATAATTCGCAGCACATGTCCCTTCTGTAACAACATGCACGATACATAAATTTACCAGGGTATAAGTAAGTCACAAATGACAAATACATGGAACCGAATATGTGAAAAGGCTTATAAAAGAAGTAAGATAGGTTTATGTTTGCATTTATCTATTATTCAATGGAATTCATGTTCACTTTCCCATGCTGCATGTGTATATAAAACACGTCTGCAAAGTTATTTCCCAGCAAGGGGTATTTCTACAAGTTTTCCTTGCTTTGATTTTTTGTGATACACATATATCCACAACCTGAAAGAATTTCCCGAGGCCAGATGGGGTTAGATATTTTACGAAACCTATATTTTATTTATTGTTCGTGTCAAATTCTCACTGTGGGAGACTTGCAAACTTTCTGGTAAAAATTATAAAGTTCTGCAAAATACCATGCAATGATCGTTTCAATTATAATTGTAATGTGATTATTATACAGGAACTTAGTGAGCTAATGAAGCATTGCATTTGGTCACTCAGTGGTGAATGTCTGGAGTATACATTTGCAAGATTTTGTTTTTATTTTGAAAACTTTTAAAATTGTATGAGTTTTTATGTGAATTATAAACCGTATATTGTAGGGGAAATTAATAACTTGTTATTGTTACATAAATGCACGTGAATATTTTGCAAAGTAACACATATGTAATTGTAGCCTACAGTTATGACATTGCATAACATTTTTGAATGAAATTTGAAATGGTTATTCCAAATGAAATTTGTAATATTTTATAATAAGATTGTTAGTGGCTAAAGTTTGTTGTTTAATGTAAAGATTCTTGCTGATGCGTCATTGTTTCGAGGCATGCCTCGTATGGAACCATGATGGAACTTTATACTCTATAGAGAGAATAATTTTGCCATAAATTCCTTTATTACATATTATGAACAATTTCAACATAAATTAAATTATACACTGAATTTAATCGCAATGTAAATTCATTTTAAGGCATATAAACTTCAGCTTCATGTAGTGATTGTCATTGAATATAATGATAAAACAGTCGGGTACAAAATTTCACTCACATATTGCAAAATTCAAAGGTTGTTTAATAGATGCTCTTATGCAGAATAAATAGCCTACTTTTGCACTTTAATGATAATGAAATCAGTATATACTAATTGTACGTACAGGCATTAGAAATTATCAGTTTAATTTCTGTACTTTCAAAAACAGTACAAAAATTATTTATGTACCAAACAAAGGCTCGCATAACAATACCGAGTCAATTAAACTGTTTTGTGGCAACATGGCAAATAACGAAATTGTGCGTTTTTCTAGTTAATATTTATATTTACAAAAAATCCCCAGTAAATAAGGAAACTCATTTTAGTAATCCTAAATGGTGTAACACTGAAACCTGTACATGTCAATCGAAACTTCCCCACATGTAACAGTTCAATTGTTCCAGGTATCGTTATTGTACTTTAGATAATCCTGGCTTATGTCACAATGATGCAACAACACATATAGCCTAAACCTAAATAGATATTTTATTGTATTATATGCATAGAAATTGTTCAATAATTTATTGGATGATGCTCCGTTTGCTTGTTTGCAAGATATTGATGTGAAGTGAACAACATCTCTGCATATGATGATTTTAAGAAAAAACTACTATTATCAGGCAATGTAACAACCCATTGTAATAATATGTGCTGAAAATAACAACCAACAATGCACTTTGATGTCAACGGAATTACCATACAATACCATGTAATACAATTGCGGTATATCCGTCACAAACTTTTACATATAACCACAGTTAAACGAAAAACACATGAAATATATACGGTGTACGTATGACTTGGTATATAATAACATATTTTAATTATTTAACTGAAGAGGGCGATGTCAAAGAAAACGCTTTGCATCAGTGTGATTATAGCAAACGCATAAACAAATTTGGTTTTGTCCCCGGAAAGATCACCCTTGCGACCGTACGAGATCTAGAACAAAAAAATACAAATGGTCAACATACAGCGTAACAAATATTGAATCGCACACATTAATTATAATTTCCACTCACCATTAAACTCTCTAAGACAACTAATAACAGAAAGCTCAGTGCCAACATGAAGTACGTTCCTCCGTAGTGCTCAACTACAAAACCACGGTAAATTCCCAATATGAATGTAATCTGCAAATATAGAATATATATTAGCAATAGTATTGCGTGGGGTTTAATCTCGCGCAACATTTTATTGCACGCACCGCAAACCAACACGCAATCACGAGGTCGACGTTGCACGTTAATCAATTTCACGCAAGAAACTTGCACAGATTAAAATTTACCACACAAATCATGTATTTTTTAATATACCAGGCTTACCATTGTCATAATAGCTGCTAATCCCGTCGCTATAATCTGCGTGAGATCCTGAAAATGAAAGGAATTCGTTTTAAAATGAACGGTGGAAAACAACGACGCACTTCACTTTTCGCATTTTTAATTTTTACGCAATTTTAAATCATTATCGGGTTCAGTTTAAATGTCCTTTATTTGTTTACCAGTTGCATAGGCGTACGTCCGGGTTCCTCGTCCATCATCGTGAAATAAACTTGATAAATTGAACGAAAACTAAACTAAAAGCAACAGTTTGTCTAGATGAACTTTCGCATAGAAATATTGCGGAGAAACTGATTGCTCGCAATGTTTCATCACATGATTTGTAGACTTAGCAAGTACTATTGCACCAATTGTTGCGCGGCAACTAAGCGCACGCAAGAAAGTTGCACGAGTTGAGTTGCACCACTCCCAGACGGGAACAGGACGTTTCGGTGTCGGCGGTTCGGTGTGGGCGGTTCGGTGCCGGCGTTTCGGTGTCGGGCCGTTCGGTGCACGCTCGTTTCGGTGCCGGGCCGTTCGGTGCACGCTCGTTTCGGTGCCGGGCCGTTCGGTGCACGCTCCCATTAATAAAATTGTATTTTATGTATGTGTTTGTCTGTTAATTATTACCAAACTCATTCAATGTCTTCAAATAGATTAAAAAGTACATAACAGTTTGGGATAGTATCGGAA
>JAQFZQ010003221.1:0-11327 GCA_034696005.1 Glomeris marginata | reverse complement strand
GTTCGCTGGGGTTCGAACGTTGCTGCAGGCAACGCCGTTGTCTGCCACTCCTCTACCCCCCTTTATAGCTCATTGGTTTGATCAAACACAAGAATGGAATTGAAACTTTTTTGGAAGGGGTGGTACAGCAGGTTTTGAGGGTAATCTGTTCATTCCTTTATCCAATAATTGCTTGCTTTACTGCAATTCACCCCCACAATCCAAATGAGCCACTCCCCCAATTCCTTTCTTGTACATGATCAAAATATAGTGCTATTATTTTTAAAATGGGTGCAAAATTATTTACAGTTATAATCAACCTAATATGCCTGAAACCAATTTACTGTTTTCATATTTAACAAATTGTTTGATATTAATTAATCCCATTACATTTTTTATTTTACCAACTGTACTTAATAATTGCATAATCTAATAATAAATAATAATAATCAGAAAGTATACCGAAATTGTGTTAGTTGTAATAAGATTTGTGTAATCTCATTTTCATACATACATAAATCATATGTTAGATTATGTGAAATAATGCGGTGAAGCTGTATGGGCATTATCCTATGAGGTTGCAACGCCACTCTGGTGGAAAACAGCTGTACTAAACCAAGTGAATGTTGTGTTCTATATCTATGCATATAGTTTCATTATTATTATAGACGGTAATTATAGTGAAATTGTAGACATGGTTTGTATGCTATCCATTATGAAAATGTATTTGTGTGCTGGGTATTAATACTGCAAAGTATCCAAGACAAATGCAGCAATCGATTCATTACTTAATACTCGATGGTGATACATATAAAATGTCTGGGCGGCCATTTTGGGTAAAGTTTTACTTATTTTATAATACAATTTTCAGCATCTTTGACTTCCATTTGGAAATATTCATTATGCAGTAAATAGACTTTTCCCTATAGTTTGGTTTCTTCTTAAGATTAATTTCAAAAGTTCGGTGCGATCGATAGAATTGCATATAAGCATTTTTTTAATTAAATTTGGATATCATCAATTTGTAATCAGAAGAGTTGGTACAGAAAAGCTTTCCATGATCATTTGCATCAATCCTCGAGAGAGTAGGGATTATATGAAATATTGAATAAAATATGGTGGAATTCATGTCTCAAAATTGCAGTCAAAAAATATGATAATACTTTTGTTTTTACATATACCATAAGTTCTGCAAAATTTTACAGGCTAATGAAACTGAGATTTGAAAACAAAATTTGTTTTTGCACCTTTCTCACACTTGTAAAAAAAAATATATTGTATACGTGCATGAAATCCTAAAAAACTAATATTATTTTTTCATTCAATGTATATTCGTACAATACGAGTACAACTCATATGTGGCCCAACTTTGTTCACGGCTCGTTTGCATCTTGCAATCTTTCTAATTCAAATTTGCATAACCCAGCCCACAAAACTTTTAATAAAAGTTTAATAAAAACTTAATGAAAATTGAAACCCTTGTAATTGCATTGGACTGGCTTGAATTAAGGAAACGTATCGTAGTTTGCATGCAATAGAATTATCCTGTTACGATTCGCTGCGAGCCGTGATATGTTTGCATTAAAAATGCTTGCTCCCAAATCCCAGATATATGGGTCTATGGAATGCGGGTTAAAGACGCTTTTGCATCATAAGGAGATCCGGTATTCACAAGTTTCTTGGCAAGGTTCCTGGAGAAATCTGTGCGGTGGCGCTGTTATCAATGCGTCCACCATGTTGCTGTAGACGCAATGAGCTGATTGGTTGCATCCGCTCATTGGCTGTAGGCAGCAACATCACCAAAATGTAGGGTGACTGACGCGCCCGCCACCTATCGGCGGTTAGGTGAAACACGTTCCGAGTAACTTGTGAATACTAGCAACAGGGATTATCCTGTTACGATACAAGCATGAACACCCTGTGGAAATTGTCTTGGTTGATGACTTCATCGCGAGGAAATTAGAATACTTGAGCAATATATGGAACCAAAAACATGAGGAAAAGCTGTTAAAGGAGAACTACCACCTTTTTTGAAGGTGCCCCAAAATCTACATCTGTAGATGAAAAACATATCAGTAAAACCGTTGGCGAAGTCGGATTTGTTATTTGAAACACGATAATGAAGTTATTGGCAATATTCAATCGTTGCTAACACTCATTCAGTCTGTGTTAACTTTTTGAAAAACAATAAAGGTTATCCTGAAACATTCACTACTCATAGAGACCGTAGTTTTTAAACGATTTGTGGAAACATAATATTCTTATAAATTGTTAAACAAAAGTTATGAGTATTTTAATGGGTACATAAGTTGGGGACTTGGGTACCGAATGGATGGAAAGCCTGTTGTACCGTATATATGATGCCATCATCCATCACCCTATTTTTAACTTCATCTCCCTACCTGAAGGAATGGCACATTCTTCACCAGGAAGAAGGCCAGTTTCTAAATATAGCAACAGTTTCAAGGTATACAGTGCATATGAGCTAAGTACAGTGACAGTTCACCTTTAAGGTTTATATTGGGAAAAATACCTTAGCATCAGGTCTTTTGTTCTGAAACTATGCGAGTTTGCCAGTATATTCAAGGAGTGGATTTTGAAATTGCATACCACTATTGTTCAGTTTTAGTCATTTCATATTGTTTGAAACACTACTACGTACATGGATATATCGACCAAGTTATTATTATCTTTCTCTTGTGCATTTATTAATTCCTGTTTTATTATAACTAAACTGTCCAGACAATTGCAATTTGATTGAAAATCGACAAAAACATGTGCATACATATAATAAACTAGTATATGTAATAAATAACATGTGGTTGTTCCCACATTCATTATTATAACAGCCTTTTTTTGGTGCGCCATCTGGTATCAAAATTGGGAAATATTTCACGTTTACATGTGAATTGTGTCTGATACAACCTCGTGTATAATACTATATATGAGTGTTTGCTGTCAAATCCCTATGTAAATAACTGATAAAATTTGCATTGAGCATTGGACCATTTATTAGTCTTATGGGCATCTTGTTTGAGCCCGTTATTAGGCCTAAAGGTAGCCATTTAAATAGAACAAACAAATGTTTCATGCTCTGAAATAAACAAACATATTTATCTTGTGATGGTAAAAGTGACATACATAATTCGCTTATCAGTGTTTATTACATGGGAGGTCGCCATTTTGGATCGTTTTCAAACTTTTCTGGTTCATTAGGCTGAACCTCAAAGGGAAAGGGCATATTGGGTGTGTAATATGTAGGGGTATAGTAAGTAGGCTTTCCAACATGGCCAATTGGGAAAGCATTTTGCAAGAATTTTGCAAGAATTCCTAAAAGTCATTTGCAGTTTAATTAAAATCTTGCTGTTGAACTTTGCAATTTAAGGCGTAGACTAAGTTTTATGGCTGACAAAATGGCGGCCAATGGCTTTTGGGAGAACATTTTCACCAAAATTCCTCCTCGCTTCTCTTCATATTTTTGCAATTTCTTTTTGCTTTTGTCAACGAATTAAGCCACACTTTCTGATTAATAATATATCAGGAAAATGTACTTATACTTATATACAGTACTCATACTTGAACTACTTATACTGGCAGCAGACAGAAAATGTCTTAACCTTGGACAAATTGCATATGGGGAATATAATTAGAATAAGCAATAGATTCAATAGAAATTATAAACTTTTAAAGCTGTTAGGCTTATATAATAAGATTTCTATTCCAATGAAACTTAATTTGTATTTCTAATGTTCATACATACCCAATTAATTATTTATCTTTGAATAGACCTATTTATGCATTATATTATAAATTATTTTAATGATGTAATTATAAAACATAATTTTATAAGAAACTTTTATTTTATTACTCTGGTTACTAATTTATTTAAAATTAATTGATTGATGTAAAATTAACTGTTTTTATTGTGTGACTTATTAGCTTTTGTATTTTTATTCTTGTGTCAATTAATTGAGTATTACAGGGTTTTAATTTACAGGACATATTGTTGCTTTAAAAAATAAAAGAGCATGCATGTTGTTTAAGAGAATTAACAAATATGCAAATGAAACAGTGTAAATGTTTTTATTTGAAATAAAATTGTGCAAGAGTCTGGCTGGCTGGCTGTCAGTTGTAAAAGGTTTCTTTGCAAGTCTTAATGCTTAGAAATGGGTATTACATTTAAAACATGATGACAGTTAGAGCTAAAATGTATAAACGCATGTTATATATGTAAATTTGCTTTTTGTGTTTTAACTTTTATGACAGTTCACATGTTTTCTCCTAAAATGAACAACACCATGTCTAATTACAACACTTTACATATATAATTCTCCAGAATTTATATAAGCAAAGATACCAGTACATAAATTCTTACTGTATATAAATTACATAGTGTTCCGTAAGTCTTGAATCGCATAGAAAAGACCACAAATGGGCTTAATGTGATATAGTGATCGGTATTATTTACAGAATTCTCCCCAAATTTGCATCCAAATGAAACAAAAAAATTGCGATGTGTAGTTTAGTTCATGTCTAACGTCATGGCGTTTCTAATTTTCTGGAATTAACCCTGTACAATTATCAAAAAATAATTATGTATGTGAAAACAATCATCGGGAATCGGTTTCCTAATTATTTTAAAAACACCGGTTACAGAATCGAAAAACAGAAAACGACACGACGTTAGATATGAACCAAACTACATTGTGCTATTTTAATTTGTTTCATTTTGATACAAATTTCTGATGATTTCTGCGAATTCAGTGCAAGAAATTTCAATAAATCCGACTTTCGCAAGTTTATTGCGGATGAACATATTTCGCGCAATGTTTTGTATTGGATTCCCATTGGAATATTGCGCTGCAATATCTTGCGAGCAAGAACCTTGCGAAGCATTTTTCTTTCAATTCAAAATTCTTCAAAATTCTGCCTTAATGTATAATGGTACAACCGGAACTTTATGAAAATATTTATCAGGTGGGGTTTGAGCAGATACAGGGTGGGGAAAAAAGCTATAGAAAAACATTGTCGTGTTTGTGGTTATTGGAGGATAAATCGGAGTACAAGGAAAAGCACGCAGAGTGCATATTGATCTGAAAAATGAAATGGGGGAAGAAGTGAGGGGGTGGTGTTGGGGTTGGGGGCTTACTGCAATGCCACTGGCAATGTGCAATGTTCAGGTGATTTGCCAAAGAGCATAAACATGTGCGTTGCCCAAAAAATGAAATTATTTACGCATGGGGAGAGCAAATGTATGCCGTAAATAATTTATGTGCAAAGGATAGGGGGTGGGGTGTACAGAAAAAAAAACTAGATATCCTGTATTTCATTTAGTATATGATAACGTTTTGCGGCTTATCTTCGGGTGTAACAACATCCTGCCTATCTAGGTGCATAAAATTATAATTCGCCATAGGCCTACTTGTTATCCGCACTTTATTTGCTCTATAATAGCCACTGTGTTGTCAGCGATAGTCGTTTACAACTAAAAATAGACTATACGAACATTTTAAATATGGTCACGCACTTTTTTCAATTAACATCAAAATCTTTTAAGTACATAGTATAGTTTTGTGACGTCAGCGGATTAACTAAATGCTCATTTCGGATTATACAAAAAAAGATTTTATGCATTTGCACATTTAAAGATGAAGTTACATATGGTTTTGTAACGTACCCTGAAACTCATCCCACGTAAAGTGGAACCGTGTACAGTGAATAAACCTGTCTATGGTGGAATCTCAAGGGAGCGGAAAAAATTAAAGATTTCCAGCATAGAGAAGTTTATTATAAATATAATATAGTTATGATGTTGCAGTGTGGTCCATAAAAAAAGTCAAATTTTCCACCATGGACAGGTTTTTCCAACATATAGATGTATTTTTAAAAACAAATCATGATGCTAATGGTCCAACAAAAAGTGGCGCTTCACTGCATAGCATGCTTCGGTTGCGCATGTGTTCGTTTCCTTTACATTTTTGTTGTTTTTCCGTTCACAAAATGGTTATTAAACATTGCAGTTCCACTAAATTTTACGTGCTCTACAACTTCGTAATTGCATTTATGGCTCTATCTTCAACGGTTCAAAAGTTACATGTTGAATGACCTTGAAGGAAAGGTCAAAGGTCAAATTTGTTGGCACCATTGAATTCCTCAACATTGCTTTACTATACTGTCCCAAAACCGTATTTCACTAACACGCATATTTTGTGAACTATGGGGGCGGTTAGGGACTATATGATACACCCTGTAAAACACTAATATTGCGCAGGAATTTTAAAATCGTGTGTTGCTCATTTTTCATTTCCGTTTAATCATTTCGCTTTTAATAAACTGAAATATTTTGCGTACATTTCATCAAAGTTGAAGTTTGCATAATAATTTGTAATTCAATAAAGCAGCTAGTCTCTGGGTTATCTGGAATTTTGATTGACGTTGCACAGCAAGCAAATTAGATTTCATTTTGCAAAAATGCACATGAAAAAGTATTGTGTTGTTGGTTGTGAAGAAAGATATTGCGAAGATTGCGAAGGAAGAAATTGTTGGCAAAGGAAATTTGAACTATATATGTGGAAACAATACTTCATTATAAAGGGATTGTGTTGAATGCAATTCATAAAACACGTAGGCCTATTTTTATTTTCTGGGTTTATATTTGCTGGATTGGGAGTTAGGCTTAGGTGTTATTATATAGGAATAACAAGCATATATAGAAATAAATGACATCCAATGGATTTACTCATCTCTTTTCCCTGCAAACAATAATGGCTGCCTTTGTGCAATAGACTATTGTGATAACACAGTAATTGATTGCATTGAAGTATACACACAACAATGCACCGCCTCAATATATTTTTCCCATCCATTTTTTAACAATTAAATTTTTAAATACCTACTGTACATTTCAAACTGTGCTTCACTACAATAAAACGGTTTATTTTCACGTTCAGGTTGTAATATACATCGTGGTAGTATCGATATTAGCTTGGAATTTAGAAATTTTAATAATTTAAGTGTGTTTCTATGTCATTTGCAATTATGTTGCGCAGCCGAATATTGCACCGCAACTACTGCCATGTATTCTCTACGGCGGTGTTGCATGAGATGTGCGCGTTAGCAAGAAAGTTGCAGGATGCGAAAAATGTTCTTATTTTTCGTTATTAAAGGGATTATTTGTAGAAAAATAAATGCAAAAATGTGTTGCTAAGGATTAAATGTGGCGGAATAATGTATGGTTAGCATTTTGACAGATGTATAAGTTTTTGCCTTGGTTTTTGAAAGAAGCCGCCATTTTTTATTGCACTTAATCGTCCAGAAATTGAGACTAACTTTTACAAAAAGTTGACTTATATGACCTGCAGGCTATTAATTATATTTAGAGTTAATGCAGCTAAAGATGAACTGATAACGCTGTTTTTATCACAGTCAAAAGATTTCATTCATTGCACACAAAAAATGTTCAAAAAATAAAGTCCCAACTCATTAATTTTGCCCTGAAGTTAAAAAATTATATTTCATCTAATGAGCATGTCACTTATTTTTGTTTATACTTATACGCATTAATGAGTATATAACAGATGAAAAGAATGATAGGAACATAATTTTGTTTTTTAAAGATATTATAAACTAAAATAATAATTAATAAAATATGGAAAAATATAAAAATGTGAGACGTACTTTATGCATGCTCCCTGGTATGGGAGGTGAAATTTGAATATTGTATGTTGGGACCAAATATAGGTGCATAGTATATTTTGCGTGCGAAATGCCAGTTTGAACATATAGTAAGTAATTATTGCTTTTTATATGCGAAAAACTAAAGCAATTGCTGCGCAAACATTTATACATTGATGTTATCAGTAATGTCAACTTTCTGGTCAATAATGGCGACCATTAGCTTTCCAAAAGCCATTTATAGTGTTGCACCTTGATGTAAGATAGGATTTGCATTGATTTGTGTAGATTTGCATCTAGATTTGCACAGTGCCCAGAGCCATCTAGTGGCAGAAATGTCCCGAAAGCTATAACTGATCATTCGGATATTTTTAATTGGAGTTTCAATAGTGATGGAGTTGTTAGGTGTAATTATGGTTGATTTTACTTTAGGTGGTTAAAACAAAGGTAAAAACGAAGTCACGGTGTTGAGGTTCTACATGGTGCCACCAGGGGGCGCTGGATGTACTGCGCATGCGCAATAACGAAAGTGGAAATGGTGCTTTGAAGCAACTCTGTATATGTAGCTCATTATTTGAATTGAATTTAAAATTTCTGTTCTAAATGTTGAATTATTTTCTGATGGATGATAACCAACTCATATTCGAGTTGAAGGGTTTCTGTTTGAAATAAACGCCGCGGCGTTTAATCGAGGATGAACTTACTCTTACCTGGCAATTGGAAAATTGTAAGGGATCATTTTATTTTCCTTCTTAGACGAGGTGACAAATGAATTTTCTTTCAATGAACTACTTTTCTGTGTCTTCCTTATTATACAGGTTGACTAGCTTTCTCTAACAGGTACTACCATTTCTGGATTTCCAGGTTTATAACTCTGATTAAATATACATAACATTTCTTCTCCAGTAAGATAAGAAACCTGTCATTAGAGGAATAGTTTCTTTGCTATGAAGGTTGCCGCAATGGATCTATACGCGTCATCGCGCGGTAGCATTTTTCGATTTTTCCACCTCCGGCAGGTTCCCGCATTGCACGTTATGTACTTACTACTACACATTGCACATGTGGCAGGGTGTAACTGAATTTTCCGCTCAGCTGATTTCCACCTACACCCACATGTGCAATGCTAGATAGAGAGTTACGTAAACATGAAAGACATGGAAGCGGTGTCTACCTCGCTGTCGTTCCATTGCACGTTGAGTTTGTAGCCTGGCAGCAGGTCAGCTCTATTGTTGACGTCCTCCAGGGCCATCATAGCTGCCGGTAAGCATCCAGGTCCTCCTATCCATCCCGAGGTGCCGTTCATCGGAATGATGCCGGCAATGTACAAGTCTGTCACCTGTTTCACCTTTTGCACCGCTTGCGCGTCTACGCCAACCACCAAGCTTCCGATGACCACCACCACCACCAGAACCTGCCACGGCCACCGGATGCGAGTCCTGCACCTCGTCCTGGTAGAGGTGGAGGAACCGGTTGCCGCCAAAGATGATGGTGATGATGACCGGTGGTGGCATTGCGAACAAGATGCCGATGGCGGCTTTGCCGCAGCCATCGCTGCTCCCAACAACGATGTCCCCCAGCACCACCGGCAACAGCAGCAGCACCAGCAGCACTGGATCGATGATGATGTCTCCTCGGCAACGGCACACTCTTCCCCCACCCCACCTATACCTACTTATCTACTGTGCTACCCCCTCTTACACCCCGCACTCCAGTTCACCTTCCCTGCACTGCACTGCCCCCAAATACACACGTTATACTCGCCGGTTTCCACGGTACGCAGGTGCAGGACCTCGATGTCCGTCACAAGCTCAACTGAGAATGTGAGAAGAGGTTGAGCAGCAAGCTGCACTGGTGCAAAATAGCCAGCAGCGGTGCATGACGGGGGTTGGAGCCGCTGAATGCAACCAGCTCCATCTGTCTGCGCTCTTCGCTGCTCCGAATCGCTCCGAACGCATCTTCCAATAGCTGGAAAATGAGAAGCTCCCTCTGCGGGAGGAACAGGGCAACTGGGTGTATATAGGTATAGCTCTTGCAGAAGAATCAATTCAAAGATGGATCGAACAGTCCAGGGTTTTGCGTAGTGTTTGGGATGTTCGGTTCACATGCGCGGAGCGCTGCGTTGCGCTGCGTGGAGTTACGCTGCGTAGAGTTGAGTTTGGGTATACGGTCCTGTGCGATTTAATAATCGATAATGGAATCTCTGGGTTGGAATACAATCGCTGGGAAAGGGTACAATGAAGCGTGTCATGGGGTCCTTCTGCGGTGCCTTGTGCTCTTCTTCGCAGATGAGATCGCGGAGGCAACAGTTATGGTCTATTTACTATTCAAGTAGCTGCTTCGAAATCGGGGCAATTGGCTTTTTTAACCTATAGTATAAGAAAATGAGCTTTCACATTGCTATACCCTTTTTATAATAGTGTAATTTAAATTTTACAATTTATATTGAATGTAGATTTCCATATTATGTGGATCATTGGCTGCAAATTAGGACATTTACTACAGGGATATAAACAAAATTATTGAACAATCGCAAGTTAGTAATAAACAAATGGAGTAAATGATATACTTATAATAATTAATGTTAAATAAAATTACAGGTTTACTAATCATAAATGACAGTAGCAAACAAATAAAACCAATGTGAGAGTAATTAATATTAATTATATGTGAACATTTTGCAGTTTTTAATGAGGCACAACAGGGAGGCTAATTGATTCAAAATTGGTTTTTGGTGGTAGGGTGTATTTATTGTTCTTTAATATGATCCATTTCCACTTGGCACCACCAGAGGTCGCAGAAGCTTTCATTTTTATAATTTTTAATTGAAAATAATAGTTTTTAAATGGGTGACTAAATTATATACGTATTCCACTGTAATAAAAGTATTTATTGAATGAGAATATGTTTTTAATAAATAGAAAAAGAAGTTGCTCCACTGGGATTAGATCTATTGGAAACGCCCACTTTTCCGTAGAAGGCAACAGTGCATTCTGGGAAAATGGAGTGTAATAAAGATGGCGGCAAACGAGCAGTTTTTCTCGGTTTTTCTCATTATCCACACCATATATAAATGCAATATTCGCTTGTAAACCGGAAACTGCTTGAGAAAACAGTTTTAGCTGTCTGTTTGCCTTCATATCACATATGCCATAAATCAACGTTGAAGCGATGTAGTTGCAACTACGTGAACTGTTTGCTCAGCTAGCTGTATGTTAATTTAACACGTGCATGGTAATGGCGGATTGGGCGTGGCTTAATTTACCCACTCGTGAACTGTGCAAGCAAATAATATTTATCCACCAATTTTCGTAATTGTTTGCTACACAACCAACTAAAATTCTGAAAGAATCACTTTTGTTTTTATTTTAAAGGTGATCTGAAGAAGTTTTGGTCGACACTACTACACTTTCACTATTGACGGTTTCGATGTTCGTGTACTCCACCGTATTCCCCGATTTGAACTTCAAAAATCACTGTGAGCGAAGATATAGTACACCAAATGTGCTCACAGTTGACAACAATGTTGCTAATTTAAGGCGTAATTTTTTACTATTTGGTCGCATGTCGACCAAAAACTTCTTCAGATCACAGCTTTAAAGGTGAACTGACAGAGTTTTGTAAGGTACCCTGATAATTGGTTTGTAAGTAGCTATTTGTGTCCCTTATACACT
>JAQFZQ010003220.1:0-11329 GCA_034696005.1 Glomeris marginata | reverse complement strand
GCAAAAGATTTGTTGTGATTACTCCTTTGTTCCTTTGCCGATTTCAAAACTGTTTTCGCCAATGTGTTTGAAATAAACTTGGTTAAATATCTCTAATTTACACAACCCACCTATCTTCAAAACTTGCGAAGATAAATTCAGAATAACCTTGACGGAATGTTTCAAGGTCAAAAATATTGTCACCAATGGATGTCCCCCTATGACATTATAGATGGAAACGTCATTACATTTGTAATTATTCACCACAACTTCAAGATACAAGCAAAATGACCAGACTTTCCGGACACCCTGTATATCATTTTTTTTATATGGGTGGTTAATTGGACAGCAAAGATGTGGAAAATATACACTTATAAGACACAAATTCGACATAGTTAAGGTGCACAACAAATCGCATACATAATCGAAATTCTAAAAAGCCGAACTTATTGCAATCACGTGACCAAAAAATATAAAGAAACGCCATTATGTCCTGTGTAACCGGTGAGCATCAATGTAATATACGTATCATCATCATTATTATTGCAGTAATAATTCAAAGAGTTAGTAGCAAAAATCCACCATCGCATTTATGTTGCATTTGCGTGCGCAATAAAATGGCTGCCAGCTTCCTGCATTCGCTAATAATTTAGGGAGAAACCCTTGAAAAGCCTTTGAAAAGCCTGCGAAGCCTGCAAAAGTGGCAAGCACGAAACATGGCGTTATCAACCGCCCCGTTTAACTACACTTAATAACATCGGCGGTGCTTCGCCCAACAGCCGCCACCTTCCAAACGATTCACTCATTGCGCATGCGCGCCCAATTACCTCATTGTTGGTGCCAACAATGGCAAAATAATAACACAGGTGGAAGCAAACGCGAGAAGTGGCCAATAGTAGTAGGCATGCGAGCAGGGGTGGGAGGAGGGGGGTTGTCTTTTAATCATGTAACGCTAGTAATGGTGATACAAAAGTTGAATTAATCACTATATGTACATGCTCATAAATTGAATTATTTTGTTATCCGCACGGCAGAATCCAGGTGGCGCTGCAATTCTGGAGAATGGCGACTTATAAATTGGGTACAGAATGCTAAGTCAAGGAACCTTGACTAAGTGAATATTCAACATAATACCTATACTAATGAGCTATATAGGGTGGATAAAAAGTATGTAACTTTCGTTAATAGCTTTTTACACCTGATATGCATCAAAAAGTAATACTGCCCTTTCCAGTGGTGCAAAATGATCTAATCTTGACCCTTGCTTCAAGGTCATCTTTCCTACATCTTTCAACCATTCAAGATAAAACACAATTTCGAATTAGGCGCTTAAAAAGCTCATCCGATTTTGTTCATTACAATTATTTTCAGAAAGTTTATAAACTATGGATACATTTTTTAAATGATGAATGCTGTGAGCTGCAATGAAATATTTGTAAGTTACGAAGTGATGGGTATGTAAAGCAGAACTAATAACAATAAACTGCATGTTATACAGGGATATCTATCAACATTAACCCAAGCATAAGAATTAGTCTATTATGTGCTTTAAAGTTTTGGAAACTATAGTTTGAGGGTTAGAGTGAAGCAACACAGTCTATTGGTTTTACCAATTTGCCAAACTCTTCTGAGCGACATCACATGCTAGCCATTACAAAGGGAAATATAGTTTGAAGATACACCCTCCAATAGGCTGATGTTTCATTATTAAACTCAATCATGTTATTAACAATCATCACAATCTGCTATTATATCAGCTTAATTAAGATTTTTTAACAATTTGACTATTCATAATATTGTTACGAGTAGTAGCCTACATATAAAACTATGCAGTTTGAAGCAGATATGGTTAATGTATTGGTCCACACTTGGCAGCAAAACGTGCAAAATGGGTATGCACTGTACCAAAATCCGTGATTAGAGACAAGTTTTACGAACAAAACCTCACAGAGATGATGGACGGCATTCGCTTTTGTTCGGTTCGGCTCAGCGCCACCCTATCTCCTCCTCCTCCAACTACTGCGCATGCGCGGGAAATGGGCAATGGGGGGCCCATTCGTCATGCCGTCATAGGAAGAGTTGCATCAAAAGAGCTCAAAATTGGCCGCTCCAAAGAGTTTCTCGCTCAGCTGACATCGCCATCTTTTTCTCTGTCCATCCATCTATTTATCTGCCCACCCACCCAAACACACACTTACTAAACAACAACACTTGCGAAAGTCGAAACCCCATGTTACACCCCCTCAATCCAGCCCTGCGAACAGATGCGATTATTTCCCCATGCTCCATGTCGAGTTAATAAACGTCATTAGCGGTTTAAGTACAGAAAGTTGCCAATGATTAATCGATGTTGCGTGCAAATGTGTGATTTAAACTACATCACTACAGGGGGACATCGTGTTAGTTGCCCATTTTGGGAAATTTCAATGAACTTTTAATGTCTCTAATACTGAGCTGGCATCTAACAAGCCGACAAACAAAAACAATTTAACATAAGTATTTTTATATTTTAAAGTTGCACGTGCAAATGCATGCCTCTTATATCCAGAATAAACTGTCAGCATAATTCAATTTTGCTAAATAAATGTATTCTGAAAAAATGAGTTTAACATATACGCACTTCGAGTATCAAATCTCGTGAAATATTATCACTTCAGTTTTTATCACAAGTTTATATACATATAGCCGTAGCTAAAACATGGTATCAATGTTGGGAAAAATAGATCATTTGAAATAAATCATTCTTATGATAAACAATTAGTAGCAATTGTACAGCTCTTAATATGTGATTTACAAACTGCAGATATTATACAGGCAGCTAATCTGAAAAACATTTTCAATAAACCATTAAATTTTGCAGTCTTCCTCTTTGGATGTTGTAATTTAAATATTTATTACATTCAGTCGCTGTTATAATGAATAAAAGTATATTTTATGCTGTCAATTGGTTATTGTTAGAAATTCCTTCAAGTCTGCACACAAATGGTGCACAACATTTTTCGGTAGAAGTGTATCATATAGTGTAAAGAATATACATTTGACATGATATTTTAAGATTTAAATGCAGAAATCAAATAATTGTATTCAACTTGTTCTTAATTTATATATTTTACACGGCAAAAAAATCGAGGTAAAACACTCATAATTTAAGAGGTTTTTGGTATTATACGTCCTGATTGGGCTGGGGTAATCGGACCAGAATTCATCTGGCTTTAGGTTCGGGTCCTCCAAATTCGTATATCGTTTTGCTTTCATTTCAATCTCGGCAAATTTTCTGGTACACTGCAATTTCCAGTTTGAATGCACCTTTGAAAGCGATGCTGTGTTAATAAATGCACCAAACTTGCTGAACATAATTTGTATCAACTAATTCGAAATTGTGCCTTATACTGAGCGGTTGAAAAGTTGGAGCACGGATGACCTTGAAACAAATGTCAAGGTTAGGACATTTTGGCAATATTCGAAAGGGCACATATGACAGACTTCCTATTTGTCCACAGTATTAACGAAAGATACAGACTTTTTACCCACCCTGTATATGCTGCATAATTATTTCAATCGCAGGCAGACTAATTTGTAAATTTTGATTGCAAAAGGTTTCATTCTCCCATTTCCTTCAGCAAAAATGAAACTCACAATAAAGTCCACACTTAATTGCTATATATGATGACGCCAGGGGAATAATTTTAGTTGGGCTAGTTCCTAATGAGTGGAGGGTGTAAACGATCTGCAGAGTGGGGAAAAAAAGAGGGTGTCTACTGAGCAACGTGAGAAAAAGAGTCGCAAACCTAGTGCAATTCTCACGCAACAAGAAGTGATCTATGTCATATTTCACGGCCTATGGTCACAGGCTTTCATTTCCACGACATGGACACGCTTTACTGACTCGCCACGAGATCATCACCATCACCATCATCATCTACAAATTAAGTGTCATTGGCGCAAATTACTGCGCACGTGTGCGTGAAACTGGAACGCACAACTTATTTGCATTCAAGCCAATAGACACTATGCCATATGTAATTAAAGATCGACAATTTCCAGTAAACAGCAATATACATTTCATACACATATACCTCACATTTTCCATCTTCAACAAGCCACACTGCCACCATTTCTTTGGACAATTCCTAGCTCTTTCTTTTATACGACATAAATTGCGTTTTAATTGGCTGTATAGCTCAATGGTAAGCCAAACATGATCTCCTAAACGCCCAATATTTGTATAGTCATGTGCAATTGCGCTACCACCAACTGTGAGTAGAAGCCGAATCGACATTCTCCGTTGAGCACATGATGCCAAACAACATTAAAGGATAAACAGCAGGTCTAACATGATCCATTTTGTTTGCCATCCACTGCAATACCTTTCCATAAATAGGATATAGAAGAACCACACACAAATAATTGAAATATAAAAAAGTTTGTGAAACTCTAAAGCTATTTGGTGTGATATTATAAAAATTCCTTGAAATACTATAAATAAACTAGGGACAAGTTTATATTTCTCCGGGGTAAGTATTATATGAGGACATCAATTCAACACGTCAATCAGAATGGTCGATGTAGTAGATACAGGGAGAGTTTTATGTGAGGATCCCGCTAATAATTAACGTCTAAAGTATTCACGATAAGTAAATTTTTTTATGGGAGTGAATAGGAAGTGTCATATGCCGATCTTGAACATGGTATCACACATGACCTTAAGCAGCAGCGTCAAAGTTATAGAATTATTAACCCTGAAACCGTTAAAAATAGGCTAGTAGTTCCAATGAATGAATTGAAGCCAACCATCGAATCGCACTAAAAATAATTGTTCAAATTTTAAATGTTGACAACCAAAATTCCACCTGCAACATAAATTAGAAGCATGAGCAACAGTTAAGCTGTTAGGTGGCAAAGTGAACCTTCAAGGGGCAGGGACTTAGACATTATTAATGGAATCCCCACATATGAGAATCAGTCAAGAAGTTAGTTGGTCTCATTTTTTTAATAAAAAAAGTGATGAGATATTCGGGTGTGTCCTGATTTTTGTTGCAAAGTACATGTCTGTTGCTATTTTTCCATGTAATTGCCAAATTTATTTAGACACCGGTGTTAGCTGTGGTAAAGTGTTTTTTATGCCATCTTTCAAAAAATGTCTGTCCAACTGCAGATAATCGTTTTCAAGTCTCATTTTGGACATCTTCATCTACTGTTTGACAAGGCCCTATGTAAAAGGACCATGTCAATCAGGACCAAGCACATGAAAGCCACAATTATGGTGCAAGTACATTTTGCTTAATTCTTTATGAATATCCATAGAGTTACACTTGTCCTTTGATTGGAGCGCCAAAATTGGAATTCCATACAGACAGTGATGACACGATTTTCATAAGGAAAAAAGTGTAACTCCATGAACATCATAAAGAACTAAGCAAAGTGCACTTGCACCTTAATTACGGCATCATGTGCTAGGTCCTGATATCATAGTCCATTTTCATAGGACCTTGTCAAGCAGCAATTGAAGATGTCCAAAATGCGACTCGAAAATGATTATCTGCATGCAGTTGGACACATTTTTGAAAGATGGTGTAGAAAAACATTTTTACCATAGCTAACACAATCTGTAAATAAATTTGGTAATTACATAGAAAATAGCTAAACAGATGTACTTTGTAACAAAAATAAGAACACACCCAGATAGCTCATCACTTTAAAAAATTGAGAGCTACAATCTTTTTGACTATATCCCTTGTAAAACTCACCCTGTATATATGTATATGCTACGAAGAGTAATATTGTGATGCTATTCAGAATAAAACAAAACACTTCAATTAATAGGCATTAATCATTGAAAAATTTGTGTGGATATACCAGTGTAATATTAATACAGGTATTATGTACACATTTATCTTCTAAACAGTAGTCATCAATTTACGAGGGCTATCCAGAAAGAAACGGCCGTTTTTTAATTTAAAATACAAAGCTGTTGTAGTGTCAAATGTTGATTACCTAAACGTTAAACATATATGTACATACATCCTAAACTATTTTTTTTAAATGTTACCTTATTTGAAAGTGTTTGTTGTCCCAAGGAAAAATATGTTCAGTGCTAAGTTCCATCAGAGTATTCAACACGCTTTAAATATAACATTAAGTTTGAACTATTTTAAACTGTCACAACACAAAGCTCAGAGGAGCAATTCACAGTAAAGAAAACAAGTTACTGTCAGCAGGAATTGGTTTAGTCGACGATAAAGCAATACCGCACACAATACAGGAGTCACACAGCCATTACTAGCAATGCTGCACAGCCAATACAATGGCTGCATCGTGACAGGACCTTTTCAAGGTAGTAATTTTTCCTAGGTCCAAGAAACACTTCAAAATGCAAGACAATAACTTTAAGAAAGTTTTGTTAATTAACATGACATTATACAACAGCTTTAAATTTTTAAATAAAGGACGACCGTTAATTACTTTTCAGATAGCCTTCTTATAGTAAAATAAAACTGCATTTCGATGCATAAATAAAGTTAATTTTATTTTGCGTTACTTTGAAATAAATCAGACATTCAGAAATATTAATACTAATTATGTGAATACTATAATTCAATGGAAGGAACACCAGTCGGAAAAATGTGCTGAACATGAAGCCAGGCACATATCCCTTGGTCGCAAATTAACAAGGAATGTATCTCGGATTTTAATCTAAACGGAAGCCAGTAAATATAATTGAGATGCTGGGTGCAGCAAACTTGCATAATCGACAAGAATCAAAGTTTTGAATGAAGATCGTCCGGCGCCTGAAGCAAACTCATCCATCATCCATCCCAAAAAGAGACATGGTTTTTGCTTGCCCCATCAGCACCATCATCATCAGGTAATCCAAGCTGTGACATCAAGTTATACAGTATATTGGTGAGACATGAAAAAAGGGGTTTCGATTTCGAGGGATTTCTTTTTGCGATTGAAACATTATCTCGTCAAATTCACATACTGAATAAGCGGATGCATCATGGGAAATGCGGTGAACAGTATAATAATTGCTGTTTGGGTCATGACAAGACGTTCATCGTCTCTGATAGCAGTTGACATTTGACAAAACCTCCAAGGGATTATATTTGATGGCCGACTGGCACTCCCAATTTCTTTTCTTTTTTGCAATGCCCCTTGTTGCAACTTTTTGCCTGTCTCGATCTCAGATTGATAGCGAAAACCACAATCACAGAAAATGTTTCTCTAAGAAAGCGCTTGCAGATGCACTCTCCAGCAGAATGAAGACGTTTGCCTTTTGTTACAGTATAGACCTCTTTCCTACCATGTCCCTTTTCCTTCCTTTCTCTTCCACTTCCTTCCTTCCTCTACTAACCACTAAACAAATAACAGTGATATAGTTACGCTCTCAAGCAAACCGCAACATACGATGTTTTTTGCAAAGTTGGTAGGCACCCACATTCAACTTGTAAATTTGTAAAGGAATTGTAAACTGCAATGGAAAATTAATGTAAATTGTTTCAATATCACATTTAAGATACACATGCATCAACACAACTCATTCAAGCTTTTCACACTTAGCCAATTTTTACTAAATAATTTTACAATCGAAGCGCATGTATGACGTACCATTACAAATGCATTATTGTCATATATTACGCCAGCTAACTCATCTTATTTGCCAACCACAGACTTGTAATTATGAAAAAATTATACAATGAACAAGTTTTGTAGTTCTGATGCATTTTAACCGGAAATGTATATTTAATTACATTTTTCCATTTATGATGAAATTATTAAAAATGGGAGTTCTCAATGCAATTATTATCCAAAAATTGACTCTTTCTTAATAAATGTGCATTTTTCCTTGCCACTAACCTTTCAATTGCATGCTTGTTATCAGCTTTCTTTTGATACAATTAAACCAATTATCAATGATTAAATATAATGACAATAATTTTCTGCATTATAACTATACATGTGGCTGTTTAAACACATTGTGCATAAATCTACACAAATGCAAAACGTGCCTCCATCTCAAAATATACTTATATACTTTTTATGATTCTTTACCAGATGTCATATGAAACTAATTTAATTTCATAGTATTGCTTATTATTAATTGGTCCGATGAAAAAGGACCTTGTCAAGCAGCAGATGAAGATATCCAAAATGGGGCTCGAAAATGATTATCTTCTGCAGTTGGACGGACATTAACATAAGAGAATAAATAAGTTTGAAAATTGCATGGAAAATATGTAGCGGTAGACTTATGTACTTCGTAATAAAAATTGGGATAACCAGAATAGCGCATTACTTAAAAATCATTTCAACTAACTTTTTGATTTCACCTCGTATAATGGCAATGAGGAACCATTTCTCATCACCTGTGAGCATTTATTCATTACGAAACAACCGCAATTCAGATATATATAATATACAGGGTGAGTCAGCTAACCGTTGCGTGGTTGGTGTAAGGTAAATTAATGCAAATAACCAAAAAGAAGCATGAGAACATGATGTACACGTTGGGGTACATCAGTGCATGTGCACTTTGAGGATTTCGAACGCACAATCAGGGCGTTCCAAAATGTACAATTTGTAACTTGCAAGATAGGCAGGTAGTATGAATTAGGGAAATAATGTGCACATCTAGCTGGTGTGGAAGGTGAAAAAAGATTGGAAATACGATGAAATAGAGCGGAGATATCGACGTTCTAAAAACCGCGCTTTGCCTGAATGTTGGTAGCACCGCTTCGCATGCGTTGCAGGGAAATACACTTCATTTAAAATGGCCCAATCAGTCATTTACTCAAAGTTAACTATGAAATCAAGTTGCAAACGAATCTCTACAAACAAAGCATAAAAAACTCAATACTTCAAAGCAAATGTTCAAAATGTCCGCCATTCAGCAATACACATCTGTGCCCGGGATATGACATCTGCCCCATACCCTGGCCATCACGCAGGCATTGACGGAACGGCATGCCAGTGTTATTCGTTGCTTGAGATCCTCAACATCTTGCGGCTCAGTTTCATAAACACAGGCCTTTATGTAGCCCCACAAAAAGAAATCCAACGGGCTTAGATCTGGGGAACGTGGTGGCCAGAGAACAGGACCACCGCGCCCTATCCACCTCTGAGGAAATGTGGTATCCAGCCAAGATCTAACTGTCAATCCATAATGTGGCGGAGCACCATCATGCTGGAACCACATCCTGGCAACTTCATTCAGTGGAACATGTTCATCAATACTCTCAGATACATCATTTTGTAGCATGGTAAGGTACCGCTGGGCGTTGAGTGTTCCATTGTAAAACACAGGACCTAACACCTTGTTGTTGTACATGCCACACCAAACATTTACACTCCACTGACGTTGGTGGGCATTTTCACGAAGCCAATGCGACCAAAAGTGGGCATAGTGCGAATTAACACAGCCATCTCTGGAGAATTTGGCTTCGTCTGTGAACAAAGTGGTGTACAGTAAGTTTGGCGTATCGTCTACAGCGTTGAGGACCCAATTGCAGAAATCAAAACGTTTTTCTGGGTCTCCAAGCTCCAGGCCTTGATGTAATTGTACATGATATGCATGGTAGCAGAATCTGCTCATAATACGGATGATAGACGACTGTGAAGTTCCAGCAGCACTAGCAGCAGCTCTTGTTCCAGCATTGGGTTAAGTATGAAATAAGCCAGCACAGCTGCACATGTAGCATAAGTTGTTACAGTCCTTGTTCTAATTCTGGCACAGTGTGAACGAAATTCCCCTGTTGTTTGCAAACGGTGATTTACACCATTAATCATTTGCCTAGATGGATGTCTGCTGTGTGGGAAACGGCGTGCATATTCATTTGCTGCTGCAACAGCACTCCTGTTGCATTCTCCAAATATCACAACCATTTCCCACATCTCCTCATTCGTGTAAGCAGCCAAAACTGCACCAAATATCAGTGTACTGCCCAATTGCGCAATCATTGCATCACTATCCACAAGTGAAAGCCATTTCCTTACCTTTATATAAATTTCACTTCATAAATTAGATAGTATTGCAGTGCAGCCAAGATTCAGGCAAAGCGCGGTTTTTCGAAAGTCAATAACTCCACTCCATTTCATCGTATTTCCAATCTTTTTTCAACTTCCAAACCAGCTAGATGTGCACATTATTTCCCTAATTCATACTGCCTGCTTATCTTGCAAGTTACAAATTCTACATTTTGGAACGCCCTGGTTGTGCGTTGGAAATTCCTCAAAGTGCATATGTGCTTATGTCCCCCAACGTGTACATCATGTTCTCATGCTTCTTTTTGGATATTTGCATTCATTTACCATACACCAACCACGCAACGGTTAGCTGACTCACCCAGTATATATATATTTTGGAGCTTTTCACTGGAAACCCTCGCTACTGTATCGGTTTGGGCATGGGACACCCATTGGAAGGGTTCGCGTCCCCATTGTCACCGCTACCATGGTGTCCACCGCCAAAAACCTGTCCCTGGAGTGTAACATGTACCCAAACGATGTTAAACAACATATAAAACCACAGTTATTGGCGACCATGGATGTACAAATTATGTGTTTCCCACTCCTCTAACATTTCTACAACTTTCTAAACGTTTCTTAATTAATCTTACACACCGTACTTCTCTCATGGTCAGCTGTACATTGCCTGCTCTCGGCTTGTGGGCAGCAAGAAGCTGTCTCTTCGGCACCCAATGGCAAGACAACTAATGTTGTTTATCCCCAAGCTCTACAGTGAAACCATGGCGATGGTGGTAGTTTAATATCATGCATTCAGTATTCCAGTACTTAATTTTATCCATTGCACCATAATTGACCAACCACCATCAGGAAAAGTGGGGAGCTGGTATTTTGGATCAAATCGATGACCACTGTGCTGTTGGACTTACTGAGTGTTTAAATGGCTCTTTTAATCGATTTTTCACGAAAATGATTAGCATTTTGTGGGTTGACATCCATCGAGTCCTACATCAATACACCGAAATAGGTAGGTAGGTAGGAAAGTACTGTATGCAAATTCTATGTCATACCACATTGCAGTTTTGAAAGGGGTTTTCTATGCACATGCATAAGCAATTTAATCCACCATTGTTTCGTTATTTATCAAATTTCTCCCTCCATCATAATATTAAACTGTCAACAATCACTTCACATTCACAAATTTTCTGCGTATCAGTTTATTCCTCTTTGACTTGTTCTCTTGCGTTTGACAAATCCCTGTCCTCCTAGATTATTTCTGGCTAGCACCACATACATCCTCTTCATCCTCTATACAATACAATACAATACAATATGTCAGGCAACAACAGGCTCTTGGCCCAACTAGGTTGCCCCTGTCAAGTACCTA
>JAQFZQ010003219.1:0-11331 GCA_034696005.1 Glomeris marginata | reverse complement strand
CGACCCCTAAAATGAGTCGACTCTTCTGTGTGTGAGTCATTTTCCGCACAATCTTTCATGGCGCTTACAGTAGCTTGCTTTTAGTTCGTATCAGGGTAAGTGTGGTTTTCTTGCCACGCCCACTATTACATACACCTCCAATCTAAGCATTCAGTCAAAGGTTTAATTTTTTTGTTGCTTTGAAAAGGGGCAGGGCATGGAGACCACACTTACCCTGAGACAAATTAACATGACTTACCCCTTCCGAAACGCAGGATAAGTTGTTAGCACAGCCGCAAAGCCCGCATGCAGCACCTTCTTTCATTCCACGCTTCTCACAGCTGTTAACACATTCAAAACTTTCTTGATATGACTATTTTTATGTAAAAAAAATGTAGTTTTTACCGATTTGCGCCATCTGTTGACGCTGCTGGTAACTAAATCTAGCAACATTCCACTTTAAATGCGAACACTCATCTTTGCAAATTATTATTAAAACCAAGGGTAAAACCTGTCTATAGTGGAATCTCATGGGACCAGAAAAACTTTCCGCAATAGACAGTTTCCACCAATGAGTTTCCACCATCGACAGGTTTTCCAGCATAAAGAAATACAATGAAATGTAGAGCAGCGCCATCCAGTAGCGAAAATAGGTACTCGGCATCGCTGCCCCTAAAGTAAGGAACGTACCGAAAAAGGTAGAAAGCCATGGCGCAACATTCATCGTCGTCGCAGTTTTTATCTTCCAAGCACTTCCGATGCACCGCATCCGACTTTAAATAACAGTTAAACGCGTTTAAATTTGCAATTAAGATGCCAAAGTAGGAGAATTTTTACCTGAGCGATTGCTAAGAGGAGGAAGGACAAGATGGCGGCGTGGAACGGAAGAAGCTGCGAGCGCTTCATGGCGTCTTTTCTGTTTTCTCCGTTTCCCCATCATCGGACACCGCTTATATAACGTCAGGTAACGGAAGTTAAGGTCGTATGAATAATAAAGAAGTAATAATAAGAGTTGGAGGAATGCGAATGGGAGGAGATAAGTCAACTTTCGCTTTTTGATTTCCGCTTCCGCCATCTTGTTTTCACTCTCTTCAAAAACCGAGAAAGTTCATTGCACTTTCATTTTTCAAGTTCATGTAATTGACCAATTGGAAGATGAAAGAGTGTGTTGATTTTTTTCTAAAATATGTTTCTGTAACCTTCACATAACCTCTTATCTATATTCAAAACTTGTTTTGTATTCGCGTGTTATCTCAAATATTTATGCTACGTAAAAGAAATTCAAAAATGAATATTTCATGCATTTTTTAACGTAGTTAACATCTGTGTAATTCCTGCAATATATGTGGTTTGATTAGTTAACGTTATGACGGTTTTAGTAGTTATGTTTACGTAATTTAAGGGGATGATGTCATTAATGGGAGCAGCGAAACGAAGGACCCCATCGAGTAAATCGTACAGAGTTTAGCTATTCCGTTTAGTGGAGCAACCCCTTTGGTTGAATAACGTTTCGTTAGGTTTTGAAGCGCATTGTCAGGGGGATGATGCCATTAGCGGGAACAGCGAAATAGAGCTATTTGAGTTCAAAATTTCGCTATTCTTTTTGGCGGAGTAACCCCTTCGATTTAGGTTTTCAAGCTCATTGTCAGGGGGGTGATGTCGTTAATGGGAGCAGCGAAACGAAGGACACCATCGAGTAAAACCTATAACATTGTTTCGCCGTTCTGTTTAGAGGAATAGCCCCTTTGGTTTGGATTAGAAGTGAGATTATGCAATTGCTTATCAGAGGGGTGATGATATTAGCGGGAACAGCGAAATTAAAGTAAAACTAGTAAAATGGCAATAGTTTTGCTATTCCGCCTAGTGGAAAAACCCCTTCGATCGAATTGGGTTTTGTTAGGATATTCGGTTCATCGTCGGAGGGTTGAAGTCGTTGATGGGAACAGCGATTTTTTAAAAATTGGTGTTATATTTGAGGTGGAAGGGGATTGACCGGGACTAAAGAGGTGGGGTTTTATATAGCCACGCCCCCGAGTGATGACGTCATATGTAATCCTTGGTTTGAGTATAAGAGCAAGAGAAAGTTGATGGTTTATAAGAGAAGACCTCGGTTAATTGGAGGTTGCGATTAATCGATTAATCGGATCGAGAGTCGAAGATTATACAGTCGTTTACGTAGAAACAACAAAAGCAGGTTTATTCATAATAACGTATAAAACATGTATAAAAACGAAGAGAAAGACGCTGACGTGCAAACGAGATCCGGTCCCGGGCATGTGCAGTGTGACGTAGTAACGCGTGCCGTTCCATCCTTGGCCGTGCACCCCTCGTGTGCGGAGAAACAGAAAAACTAAGACGCCGTTTCCGAAGTCGCCCTCCGGGGGCTCACTCCATCATTCCAACTCCGTCAGTATCCCATCACTCCACCATCTACTTGTCATCGTCATCGTCGTCGTCGTCATCGAACAGATCGTCGAAGTCGTCGTCCAACTCGAAGCTGTGGCGGTAGATGTAGGGAGGGAGGGGGGCGGTTCTTTGGATGGGGGCGGGGCCTTGGGCCGGGGGCGGGATCAACTCCGGAACCACGCCCACGCCGGGGGCGGGCACCGCGGCGGAGTGAACCTCGATGATGGCCGGAACGGGCTGGCGCAGCGGATGGTCCAGGGGCAGCTGGCACGTTCCGTAGAAAGCGTAGTGGTAGTACAGTCCGTAGCCGGTTTCCTGCAGTAGTTTGGAACGGTTAGCAACGAGTTGGGATTTGGAACGAACTGGGAACTTACGTTGAACGGTACGCAGACGAGGTCCCGGAGGCAGTCGCAAGCGAAGGGTCCGCCGCAGTACGATCCGATCTTCTCTCCGCGGTCCACGCAACTATGGAAACAAAATTGGAACGTTCGATTAGGGCGTTTCAAGTTGGAACGTAGTCGAAATTCGCCAAGAACGGCGTACAGGTGGCGCTAGTAGGCCGAAAATTGCGATTCCGCGTCAGCATCGCAAACCGATGGCGGTGGATCTCCGTTTATGGTGCTATACGAAGTCAAACCTTTTTAGGAGAGATATTACTGGATAAGAAGTTAGAAGGCGTGGTGTCACGCCTCCAATGGGTGTGGCTTATACTTTCACAAGGTTGTTCGGACTATAGTGCTTTTACGAAACTGTTTCGGCAGAAGACGGTTGGAAGCCAAACCTTTTTAGGAGCGATATTACTGGATGGGAAGTTAGAAGGTGTGGTGTCACGCCCCAGTGGGTGTGGCTTAAAATTTACACAAGGTTGTACGGACTATAGTGATTTTTTTACTGAATTGTTTCGGTAGAATGCTGTTGGAAGCCAAACCTTTTTAAGACAGATATTACTGGGTGAGGAGGTTTGGTGCCACGCCTCCAGTGGGCGTCGCTTATATTTTCAAATCGTTGTGCAGACTATAGTCAAACCAGCTCATTGCTATAGTGTGCTAACAAAACTGTTTTGGCAGATTGTGATGGTTTCGTTTTGAACAGTATTATTAGAGTTTGATTTTGAGGTGAGAAATATTAGAGTATGGCGTGCCAGCGAGTGATGTAATTTTTTTTATCAGAATACGAGTTATGGAACACCTGTTTGTTAGAACTTTTTGATTTTGGAATTGTTGTTTACAAAACGAGGACATGTCAACGTTAATCATAAATTGCTACTTGTAATATTCATGTGGGAAATTTCCATAAAGGATTAGTATATTCAAAAATTCAAATGAAAAATTTATTTTTAAAGGTATGGCAACCCGGCTGTTATGTTATTCTCACCGGTAGCAAAATCAATTCGGACATGCTTTTATATACATATGGAATTTGATTAAATATTTCAAATGCAATGTCAATGTTCTATGTAGAAACTATAAGGCTGTTAAATCACGGTATGATAATCATTACCGAGTATGGAACGCCAATTGTAACAACTTTACCCTTTAATTCGTAACAATATTCGTAACCGAAGTTTGAATCTTTGCTACCGTTTCAACAGGACTGCTGGAATAGTAAGACTTATCCATTCAATATTAGTTCCTTGAAGTTTGCAACGTAATAAAGTTACTATTTCAAAGTATGGAGCACCGGTTGTAAGCAAAATTTACCTTTTGAAAGCCGTATTTTAACCTAACAAAGTTGGGATTTGAACTCTGCGCGCTGCTCTAAACGGAAGGCCTCGTTCAATTTGGGTTCCTCTTTAGTTCAAAACGCTTTAAAGCTTATATTTTTCGAGTATGGAACGCCAACTGTCCTTAATTTTAAAGGTTTTTATGTATTTTAAGCGAAATGAAGTTTTTTGTGCTGTCGTTCGGAGCAAGGCTTTACGGTGGATTTCGCTGTTAGATGCGCTTGTATTTCGTTCCCACTTGTTCCAGGTCAACATGGAACGTTCAAAAGTAGTTAATTGTGATGTATGGAACGCCAACTGTCGTCAATTTTAAAGGTTTCAAGATGAAGGTTGTTCGGAGCGATAGTTTACGGTGGAATACGCTGTTAGCACGCTTGTATTTCGTTCCCACTTGTTCAGGGTGGACTTGGAACTCATCAAAGTAGAGGATTATAGAGTATGGAACGCCAACTGTCGTTAATTTTAAATATTAAGGTACATTTTAAGAGAAATTAAGGTCTACGCTACGGTTCGGAGCGGGACTTTGCGGCGAATTGAAAGGGCGAATTGAAGTTTGGGAAGATCCACGGGGTCGTTAATTGCTACTTTAAGGTGTTTCGAGGTATGGGAAGCCGTTGGTTACAAAGTTTCCACTCACATTTTAACGTTTCCGTATCTGCGGTGCGATACGCAGCACTCGTTCAGGTCGCAGTTGTAATCCGAAGAGCATCTGTCGTCCAGATCGTCATCGTCGTCGAAATGGTCATCCAAGTGGTCATCCAGATCAGCTGTTACCTGTGTATGGATATAGGAATAGTTTAAGGAAAGGTGTGGAGGATAGAAGGGTGTAGTTGGGAAACTCACCGCCGCCGCGAAGAGGAGCGCTGCCAGCAAAACGACTCGAAGTTGGTTCATTTTCTGTAATTAAGTATTAGATCCTTGTTGAGTGGAGACTTGTGGTCAAGTGTATGAACGGTTGACGGTGGCCAGCCCCTTATATAGTGACTGGAAGCCCCCGTAGCTCAACGTCCTTGCCTCTATCGTTCTCCAACTGCAACCAGAAAGCAACGTTTCGGTGACGTCACGGCCAGGAAAAAGTTTGTATTTTATGAAAAGGGGAGTTTTTTAAGGGAATTTTTCACCTTGGTCGGTAACGGAGTTTGTGGCCTTGAGGCACCTTGAGGAGGTGGGCGGGGCCAAGTGGTTTTCCCGCCATCTTGCTAGTGTATATAGTTGCACTAGTTTCGAGTATGGAAGGACTGCGGTGTAGGCAAAGGTCAGTGTGCATGGAAAGACCGTGAAAAATTATGATATTTTGTGGGTCAGAATATCCAAAATATTGTTGTGCTACTTGCATATATGCCCATTGGGTTTCAATTCAGTGCATATATCATCGTTCAGGTGTGAAGGTGTTATTGCAGAACTGTGTTTAAATTTGAAATTAATATTATTTTATTACAGCAAAAACAATAATATTAAGTTTAATATAGGTGTAAGAATTCAAATTGCAGTATAACCTTTGAAAATTCAAGAACCTGTCAGAAGAGGAAACCTGGTTTAAACGGAAATTTAGGAGTTTTTTGTCTATTTTTTATAAAGGAAATTATATTAAATTAAAATATAATAGTAGAAATATTATTTTATATTTTTTATATAGGCCTAATGTTATTTTTTATTATATTTTATAGTAATTAATCCTAAAATACAGTTAACTAGTGAAACCTGTCTATGGTGGAAACTGGTGGAAACTGTCAACATGTTGGAAAGTTTGACTATTTTGTTACTGTAGGTATGCCATACACTGCATTTTAAATGTTTAATTTATAAAGAACCTCTCTCTCTGTTTTTGGAAAACTTGTGAATGGTGGAAATTTAACCTTTTTTGGTGGACAATGAGATTCCACCATAGACAGGTTTTAATGCATAATTTTATCCGTGTAATAATTTATTTAATGTAGGCCTAATTAAGTATTATTTTATTTATTTTATTTAATTGTGTTATTAATTAAATCTATTGTTAATTTATATTGAACATATTGGTAATATTATTTATTAATTTAACTAGATTATTGTATTACATCTATGAAAATAATATGAATGTAGGCCTATATTACAGAAAGTAGTTTATAATTCAGGATGTAGGTACCTACTATAAGGTTTGGTTTTGATTTGTTATGACAAGAAAAATTTGCTTACGTCATTAGATATCGGAAAGAACATGAATTTTTTTGAAATCCTGTTTGTGTTGCTTTCATAGAAAAAATGAAGAAGTAATTTAAAATAAAGAAAGATCAGGAGTTAGGCCTAAATCACTTCCTTTTCGCAAAACACAATTTGGAAAAATGTCCTAAAATTCGTAGAAATCTATTTATATTTTCAAAAATACTCTTCCTGAATTCAAAATGACGTCCGTAAAACTTTTTTTAACTTTATATAGTATATAGGTACATGGGTAAAATATTTTTATTATAATTATAGGCCTAACTTTTTAAAAAACAAATTATAAAATCTCATCCAAACTTTAAAAAAACTTTAAAATAATTCTAAAACGATCCTTTTATTTAAATATATTGTTAAATCAGTTAGAATTTCTACTATACAAAGTCTAATATATTTTATTTTGATATTAAATACAATTATTTAATAGGCCTAATAATAAATTTAATAAATCACATTTAATTGCATTTTTAAATGACATTTATATGAACAATTAAACGAATATATAGCCCATAAATCTTTTTGTATCAGTATTTAAAGCACTTAAAAAGTTATTTATTTAAAAAAGTAATTTAATTTCTTTTTGTTGTGTAGTAAGTTATTTTAAACGCATTTTATTTTCAATTAAATGCGGAATTTCAGTAATTGGACCGAATTTTTGCATTTCACCCTGTAAATAAATACAATATTCATTTCAAGGATAAATTTAAAGTTGTACTAAAAATAAAAAACTAGAATAAATTAATGTGCATTTTTTTAATCGATTTTTTTGCAATTTTATTTCAAATCTAAAAATGGGAAAAAATTGTTTCCTTTTGTGTTTGTTCATTTATGAGATGCTGGCTTTTGATTGGCAGATAAGATGAACTGACACGTGGTTTTTAGGCAGTTGTTTTTTGCGTTTATTGTGTGGGGTGTGGCTGTGAAAAATGCGAATTCCAATGGCTGAAATAATAACTGGAAACCTTGAAACAGAAGCGCCATCTCATAGACAAAAGCACTGAGCGAAATAGCCGCCATTTTGGAAAAAACCGGTTTTTGTGGGAAAATAAATCGCCATTTTCTCACTGCTTCTATCACGTCCAATTTTACCTGAAAACCAATCGCAAAATCCCCTTTCATATCTCTTAATATACCTGAATTTATTACCAGATATAATTGGCACCCAATAGTCACCAGAATCAACCTTGAATGTCTGCACACACAATTAACCGGACATTTTCTGTTTTTTCCCACATTCAAAAATTACATTGTTCCTAACTATAAACCGTTAAAAGGAAATGAAGTTGCAATTCAATAGTTTGATTGGGTGATATGGAAGACTTGGGAAAGTAACACGTAGTACTACGCGTGATCGCGCGCGAAAACATTTTTACGTGCGCGTTACGTAGAATTTTTAATAATAAGTTGCCAGAAAAATGAATGGAAGTTGGTGAAAACAAGATGGCGGCAGTTGGGTTTTTAAAATGCTATTACATTCAAATAATTATATAGAAAAAGTAAAAAGAAAACGATTGTCGTTGACCGTTTTCGATTCGGAGAAATATTCGCGAAGTTATCAAGCGGAAAAGTTGGATAAAGCGGTCCCTTCTTTGGTGCCGAAGCCCCCAGTAAATGTCCCACTTTAACAGGTGATATCTCCGGTTTTATTTATCGGAAATGAAAACGGAAAACGACATTCGGTTTCTTTTACCGGTTTCCATATAGGTTGCGGATATCACGGTTAGTTAGGATTTTTGCCACCAGGTGATATTATGGCGCTGTCACGCAAGCGAAGCCGTATTTGCTATAGTAAAGTATATTATATAATATTATATTATATTATATTATATTATATTATATTATATTATATTATATTGGAGTGCTGCATCGTGCTGCATCGGTGATCGCAGCGCCATTTTCCACCCTGGTGGTGAAATTAGGAACTATATTCAGTAAAAATATTTTTTTTTGTGAGAATAAATCATTTTGAAATTTATTACAATTAACATTAAGCTGAACAAACGTCAAGAATGTGAATAATAGTTGCTGCCCTTGCTTGTTCTTTTTCATCGATTGTTAACCGCGATAAGTTTATCGGCTATTGAAAACTTGTATTTTGATGCCGGTCATTTATAAAAGGTGCGGCAGCCATTTTAATTTCGCCTTGAAATTACTACGGAAAAATTATATTGACTAGTTTCCATATCACAATTTAAACATTTATTAGAAACCAACGGTAAGTTAGACTTCCCTTATAAAGTACGCGTTAACGGGTGGAGTTTGCGCAACTTTAAATGGCAATAACTTTTTTTACAATTTTTTTAAAAATATTCTGTTTTGGCCAGAAGTTTTATTATTAATGTTTCTATAATTAATAACACTTTTAAGGGTATTTTATAAAAATATTTTTAATTTAGTAATTCCCCTTTAACTGCATAAAATATATTTCCTTATGGATTTAATTATTCAAATACGTCTAAAATATATGTGTAAAATATGGAAATAATTGTAATATAGGGAAAATATTTGCGTTAATTTGGCCTTGAGATTTTAAATGACCTTGCTCGTGTATTACCCAAGGAGAATTGGTGATTAGTGGGGCGAAATTTGACTGGTCAACAGAATAAATGCATTTCTGTCCTTGCCAAACTGTTTATGTGTCAATCGTAAAATCAGTTTAAAGCAAATGCATAAACTTGGAATTATAAAGGTGAAGGAACTGAGTTGATAGGTGTAACCCAAGGTGTAATGTGTTAAAATCGCAATAAGTTGTTATGAAAATATATGCATAGAAGGGTGGAATAGCTAATTGGGTCGATTTTTAGGTCATTACCAACAACTCAAAACAGTTTATTAAATTAACATTACCATAAAACATTTTTGAAATTTTTTCCAAATTCAAGTTCACCGCGAATAAAAATGATTTCCTGCATTAATTCATTTATTCAGATTTCAAACTGGAATTGGAGGAAATTTTGTTGTATTGGGAAATTATTTGTTTGTATAAAGGGGAAACTTAAATTAAAAATGGCAATATGTGCTATAGATGGCGCTGCTTATCGATTTTTTTTTAAATAGCAATTAGTCACTCTGCCATAATTAAATATATAAATAATTAAATGGATACATAAAATAAATGATTAAATTGAATAAGTAATTTAACAATTAAGTTAGTAATTAAATAATTAAATAAATACACAAATAATTAAATTAAATATACAATTAAATACGTAATTAAATACGTAGTTAAATAAGTAAAAAAAATAAAACAATAAATAAATGAATGAATAAATAAATAAATGAATAAATGAATAAATAAGTAAATAATTAATTAATTAAATGAATAAATAAATAAAAGTATTACTAATTAACATGGGGACATGGGAAAATCAATGCCAATTTCTGGCAATAGATGGCGCTGCTTGCCGATTTGTTTATAATTATGAATATTATATATAGTACATATGGAAAATATAAAAGTTTGCAATGTTATATTGAAATTTTAAGAAAGGTAATAAAAAATAATGGTTGCACTTATTCGAGACACACCCTGTATATTTATTTCGGTTTAAATAATTCGTCCTTGAAAATATATACAAGTGTTGACAATCCTGTTTTCGTTTTTTGGCGGGGAATTTCATTTCTGGAAGGTTAAAAATGCCGCAATCTTTGTCAACTAAGTGACTTTATTAAGTGCAAACACGAATCACTTATGTGAAAAATGTCGGTTCTCGTTTTTAAAGGGGCGTAACTCCCTACGTTAACCCGTACGCACTAACGCCTCTGTTGAAAAGGGAACATAATTCCCGATTATTGTTTTACATCTAATTTGCGAACTGGTTGAATAGGTAAACTTCCCCTTGTGTTGTTACTACTTGCGACTAAAAAGCTGGCTAAAAAGTGTCTCAAGGACGACTCAATGTGAAGGTGGAAGCGAAAGAAAGTGAAAATAGTCGAACTTGACATTCTTTAAGGTCACTTTATTCCAAAAACTACTTCTGCATACATGTAAACATACACATCATTTTAAAATTGTATTAAAAAAAAACGTAAATGAGGTCGTGATAAAACCCGGGTTTTTTATTTTATTTTTTCTATATTTATTTTCTCCGATTTTCTCGGTGTATTGAATTAACAAGTGGAAAAAACCCGGGTTTTTCCATTTTTAAAATATATTGTTTGTTTTAAATCTTCAGAATTTTGGAGGTGGAACTGGATCAGCTGTAAATTGGCAACTTCCATTGGCTGGACGATTAATTGGATCCTGAATAAAAAAAAATAAAAAAAATGATTAATTAATTAATTTCCAGGTATTTTTAATATAATTTATAATTTTTATTAATTTTTTTCACCTATAAAAAGTTATAAAACATACATTTCAACTGAGAGCTTTTGAAATATTATTTTTTCTGTATCCAAAATTAAAAAAAATATTTTAGTTTCCGAAACTGGCCACCAGAAGGGCGCCACTAGTCACAATTTTATCTCAATTTTCCTCAAAACAAATGCTATAAAATTATTTTTGATTGTGATTATGAATACATACGTTCAATGGGACGCAGAAAAGTCCTCGTTCGCACGTGGGGCAGAAGTATTCGCCACCGCAGGGTTTTTCGGGTTTATCTCCTCTGTCGCGACACCTGGCGGAAGAAGTGAACATTACCGCTGATCGTAAATATTTTCATGTTAGGCCTACTTACTCTCTGTGTCTTCCCGTGAAACTTGTGACGCAACATTCGTCCGGTTCGCAGTGTCGATCGGACAAACAAAGGTCATCGGCAAGTGCGACCTGTATACGAGGTTAATTTCCTTATTACTGCAAAATACAGGGTGAAACTTGTGTATGGTGGAAAGTTTTTCCAGTCCCTTGAGATATTCCACCATAAACAGGTTTTATCATTGGGTTTTATTGCAGTTTGTTTCAGGATAAGCGTGGTTTTTATTTTAATTGTTTGTTTATTTATTTATTGATTTATTTATTTAGTTACTTATTTAGTTATTTAGTTATTTAGTTATTTATTTAATTATTTATTTATTTATTTATT